>OVAY01000058.1:0-19615 GCA_900406395.1 Kernera saxatilis
GCATTTTCAATCATCATCGTACACCACTATCAAACACCATCTTGTACACTGTTGTTAGTTGTACACTCGTTTCATCACAAATCAATGCAATGACATTTATGTATTTTGTTTTTAATTTGTCTTATTTTCCTCTCACATTATTCTCTATCTCACAAACAGTACAAAACTATCCATTTCTCAAATATGTTTTTAAAACTACCTAGTTTTCAAAATACTTTTTTAAAAGTACCCTATTCACAAATACACCCTTTATAAATTAAAGTGGATGTTATCTTTTTTTTCCTTTCTTAGGAGAAGTGTATGTTAGCTTAAAAATGGAAATTACATTAAATTTCAAGTAAATAATTTTAGATCATTACCAGCAGTTCTACAATAATTATAAAAAAAAAAAAAAAAATCCATAATTACGTATTTACAAATGATTTTTGTTTTATTCTGCCATTACATATTTACATTGATTAAATAAAAAAGAAGATACTATAATTGGAGTAAATACTTTTCAATAACTACGTATTAGAAAAGGAGATGGATAAGACAAGAGACCACAAATGGCAACATAGGTCCCACAAAACTAGAATCTAACGCTCCAAAATGATTCCATCTCTTCCATGTGGGACCTACGTATATCTGCGTCACAGCCATACGTATACACGTGGAGGCGTTAATTTCAGTGTAAGAAACTAAAAATCAAAAGAAGCAAGAGAAGATTCAGGAAAACTTGAAATGACGAAAATGCCCACAATATCCTTCGTCATCCTCCTATATTAAACACCACCTCTCTCTCTCCTTTGTCTCGACCTCCATGTTCGATATATCTCTAACAGAGAGAGAACTCAAATATTTTAATTTTCTAAAAAATTAGATTCTCTTTTTTTTTGTTTGTAACTTGTGGAGATTGAGGATTGAGTAGTTATCATCTGAGGAGAGAGAAAATGTTAGGTATTTTCAGTGGAGCGATCGTATCGCCGCCAGAAGAGCTGGTGGCTGCCGGAAGCCGAACTCCGTCGCCGAAGACAACCGGAGATGCTCTAATTAATAAGTTCGTCGAGAAAAATCCCTCCGCCGTGTCTGTACAAGTCGGCGACTATGTTCAGCTTGCGTACAGCCACCACAAGGAGAGTCCTCTCCGGCCGAGGTGAGTCGCCGGCGATTTACTTATTTTCATTTCTGTCTTCTTAAAATCAGCTTTACGATGATTCCAAAATCTCCACCGTTCGATTGTATCGATCGGACGGTGATGAGATCATCGTCGAGCGTTTTAAGTTCGCTGAGGATTAAGCTAATCTTTTTAAGAAAAAGAAAACAACAACATGACAAAAAAAAAAAATAACATAGGGTCCAATTGCATGTATCGACCAATTGGACCCTATTTCGTCCGATTTTCTTATCTAAAATTGCAGAGAGAGAGAGGGAATTAGTGAAAAGTCATTTCATTATATTTAATTTTGTAGATAATTTCGTGTTGTATTTATTTTATACTGGAGTACTAGATTCCGATTTACAAAATCGTGTTATTCTAATTCTAAGCAATCCACTGAATTTAGGGTGATGTGTGGGCCCAAAACAATAGGTCCATATATTTCTCTAAAAAAATTTGCATATAGAACACATCATAGGTGATTTTATTAGAATGTAGCGATCCTAATTTGTATGGATTATTCATATAGGACTTTTTTTTTTTTTTTTAAAANAGGACTTTTTTTTTTTTTTTTAAAATATTGGAATACTTATCCAAGTAAGTTAGCTCCATAATTCATTGGTTTTTTTTCTTGGGCAAACTGCTCCATAATTCATTGGCTAAAAAATATTTCTTTCAATCTTTATGGATAGTCCAGATCAGAGAATTAACCTATATATATATGGATCCAAGTTTAAGTATTTACACTTTAACCAACAAAAAAAGTTTACGTATTTACATGTAATATTCATGACCTAACAATTATAGATCGAAGATCCCCAAATTTGTAGATACCTTAAAATAAAAAATTTAGTCGTTGACTTTGTCGGTGACGGTGTCATAAGGACTAGACACCGTCTCAGAAGTTGTGTTGGTCACCAAAATTCACAAGCCTCTCATGACTCATAACTGAATTGCTCATCTCACTGAGACTCCGACTGCTAATTGAATTTAAAAAAAAAAACACAAGATTAATAATCAAACTTTCTAAGAGTAAAATGAAGAAGATATATAGATCGTGGTAGAAAATAGTTATTACGCATTAACCACAAAATTGAAATTGGACAAAACTTGGTCCATGCTCATAGAAAAGAGAAGTTTACATGCGGTTGAGATCATAATTAATGGATCATAATAATAATTATATGATTCTTTTATTTTATTTTTACATATACCATGATTTGCAATAACTATCCATGAATCAGTTTTCTCAATGACATGAATAATCAGACTGCATTGGGTAAAAAAAAGAAGACGAAGTTATATTTCAAAATTCATCTACAAATCTCTATATTTCAAAACTAGAGGGACTGTATTGTATGTGTTTTGGATATGACATGGTATGGCCAATCTACAAAGGCAGCTTTGATTGGTCCACCAAACCCTATGAGGCTATAATTAAACCCCACAACCATTAGTATAGCCTTATGCATTATGATGCCTCACTTTCTATCTTTAGCTCATGCCCATAGGCCATATCGATAGTACCAATACATTTATCATAATTGTATGTCTATTAAAGGACCCGATGCTGACTCATCGGTCTGACTATTTTCATTATTTTTATTTTTTAAATGGGTTTAATAGTTTAAACCTTTATTTTTTAGAGATCTCAAATTGAGTTGATTTGGACTTTGTGAATATATTATAGGCTTGTCTTAAGATGTTTTTTTTTATATGATGCAGGTCATTTGGTGCTAAGGATGAGATATTCTGCTTGTTCCAAGGCTCACTTGACAACCTAGGAAGCTTGAAGCAGCAATACGGGCTTGCAAAGAATGCGAACGAGGTTCTGTTGGTCATCGAGGCATATAAGACTCTCCGTGACAGAGCTCCTTACCCGGCCAACCACGTCGTGGCTCACCTAAGTGGCGATTTCGCCTTTGTGGTCTTCGATAAATCAACCTCCACTCTATTTGTAGCCTCTGTAAGTCCTTTTTAACCCTGTTACAACTCCTTTTTTTATAACTTTAAGGTACATTGAAATTGGCGGTAAAAATCGGTTTTAATTTGCTGCAGGACCAAGTTGGTAAGGTTCCATTGTATTGGGGAATTACAGCTGATGGGTATGTGGCATTTGCTGATGATGTTGAGTTGCTAAAAGGTGCTTGTGGCAAGTCTCTTGCTTCTTTCCCTCAAGGTTGGTTTTTTCATCTTTTTTGTTTCACTCCTAAGTGTTCAAGATTTTTAGGACATTACAAGCTAGATTGGGAGCGATTTGAATGGTTGTGCGTGCATGCGTTGCAGGCTGTTTTTACTCGACGGCGTTAGGTGGGCTTAGGAGCTTTGAGAACCCTAAGAACAAGATCACTGCCATTCCTGCTAAAGAGGAAGAAATTTGGGGAGCCACCTTCAAGGTGAATGATTCTTCAAAAACATATCATATTTAGTTTTATTCAGCAACTTCTAAAAAGGCTCATAACAAAAACAATGGTGGTGGAAACAGGTGGAAGGAGCAGCAGTTCTTGCAGATTGAGAATGAAAAAGAATACCAACAAAAAAATAAAGATCCATCTCTCTTAATCTCGAACTGTAACAGCAAAAAAAAAAATGAAGTAGGAAGAACAAGAAGCTGTTCTATGAGTTCTTTAAGCTATCAATGGTTGGTGATGATGTGTGTTAGTATTGTATCTCTCTCTCTTATCTTTTGCTTCTTTGTACAGCCCGTGTCTGTCTCTTCTCGTGTTTTTAGTGTCTTCGCCCTAATAAGTTATCGTCTCTGAAACCCAAAATCTACCTTCTCTTGATCCTTGTTTTCTTGTATCATTACTTGTTTCTCCTGTAAATCTCGCAATTCTCAATCTGTCTAGACTCTCAAACATGGATCTGTAAGTAGTTCTTTTGAGATGGCAGAGAATGAGTCATGAGTATTTAGTAGTAATCTTTATTTGGTAATCACAAACATTTAGGGTTTTATTATTGAGAAGAACAGTACTGAGAAAAAAAGGACAGAGAACAGAGGCTTTTGAAGTTTTCTCACAGACAACTCTAGTTCATAAAGTTCTGCAGATTAAGATGCAGGGCAGATATCCTCCAAACTGTAAAAAAAACCGAAAATATTATGAACGAGACGAAATTTATGTGGATTCTCTGATGCATCAGTTTCAGTAAGAAAGAAATGCATACCTCTCCCCTAAACATTCGATAATGTCGCTTGTGAGAGTTGATCTCTTATGTTTTGTAAAAGCCAGAGATGCAGCCTTTCTCAGCAGGCCAGATGCAGCTATGCATCCCAAGATGACTGGATTCTCAGAGGGACTGAAATATTTTGGTTTCAGAATCAGTGTTTGAGCTAGAACATGATTCAGAAAAATGGTCGCGCAGAGTAAATAAAGGAGGTATCTAACCTTTCAGGACCTGATTTAAGCTGTTGTGCCCATGACAGAAACACTGCGACACTAGATGAAGCCAAATACATGTAGGCGACTATTAGTGGCTACAAAAGTTCGAACTTTTAACCGTGGTAACCCAAGCAATCTAATGATATTAGATCAAAGAATGGTGAACTTACCCCCCAGAGAGAATATCGCCTTGTCCACCGCAGCGCCTTGGCGAACCATATATGCTCACTGATTTTACTGCATATTTAGACATAATCACACCTGGCGACTGGCGTTCTCAACGTTTTCTAACCGAAATACAATATAGACAAAGAGTTACTCACCTGTCTCCCCGTTGCTTATAAGATCAGATTTTCCTTTCCTCAGAATCGTGACGCCACCAATCCTGAATGACACAGGCTTCTAACAATATTATCATCAGATTGTACGCTGCAACTCAGCAGATGACTTGTGGAGACATTCAGTTTCAAATTGGTTCTGTCTTAGTCTCTTAGACCTGTAGTGAGTTCCGTACTTACTGTTTAGCTAAAGAACGTAGCTGATCTTCAGCATTCTGTTCGTCTACCTCACAATTCAGCACTTTCTGAACCAGGCGCTTATACTCGTTCACATTTGGGGTTAAGACAGCAAGCGGATAGCTTTTGACAAGATCAATGGAATTTGTCACAAGAAACAGCCCGTCCTGCAGAATCACCAATAGGAATAATCAAAAGATTCGGGATAAGAAGAAAGCCTATCGAATCCGCTCTTCATGCTATATATCTCTGCTTACCCCATCTACAACAAAAGGAACATTCGACCTTTTGGCAAGATTCATGATTTCGCTCACACATTCCTGGAAACAACAGAGGCGTCAGTCAACCACCAAAGCATTGGTGAAGAAGGCGCAGAGAAATCTGTACCAGGAGAAATGGATCCCTCCCCAAACCAGGACCGATTACAAGGCAATCAAATCTTTCCATCCATTTATCGACTTCCCCGAGCACTTTATCCCGGACTTTCCTTTTCTCTTCTTCACTGAATTGAGTACGTACATATAGCAAAACATAGAGATCATGAAACTGGGTTTGTAATAAAACCTACTGAATGAAATCACACAGTAGAAGTAGCACACATTGTGGACAAGAGTATTCACCTGATGCTGTACGATTCCTCAAGAACAGGGTGAACTATAAGCTCAGGACTATAGCTCTTTATAACAGGAGCTGCGTCTTTCGTGCAGAAGACATGAGACAAATCAGCACCCTGCAATTACGGACAAGAAACCAGTCTTCGATTTAGTGTATTAGATTAACTTAAACCAGAGATGAGTAGAGAGAATCTGTGATTGGCTAATAGAAACGAAACTACTGACGATTTTCAAAGCTGAAATGGCGGCGAAGTATGGAGCTCCGGTGTATTCACGACAGCCTCCAATCACAGCTATCTTCCCTGAAACAGATCTATTTCAACACGGGAGCTAAACATAAAGGATCCTAAAAGAATCGAACTTTGAAATTTGAATTTGATTCATTACCGATCACACAATTGAATACTGCGTAACCGAAACAAGAAGGGGCAAAACACAAAACCCAGTAGCAACTACGCAGAGACGAGGGAGAGTTCTAACCAGCTTGGCCTTTGTGTCGTTTGGGGTCTAGTGATGGCGTCACGATTCTCAGGACACTCTCAGCGTCGGCCTCCGATGTGGAACTCATTGCTCGTACCAAGAACTGTTGCCTTCTGAGCACAGTTGAAGAAGAAGAGGGTGAATGAGAAGTCAATCGTCTCAAGCCAGAGATGACGCCATGCTTCGCCAACATCAGATTCTCTTTGATTCTACTATTCTACCCAAGGGCCGAGAAACACCGCTTCAGATTAAAACACCGATGAGCGGACTCTCTGGCTGATTCGGAAGGTCTTATTTATTTATTTAATTATTTTATAGGAAAGTAATTAAAGAAAAACTCTTGCAGAGCCGGAGGCTTTCTCCCAGAGAGAGAGGAAGAGAAGATGAAGCGGACGGCGATGGACAACGCGATTCGATCATCGGTGGTGGTGTTGGGATCATTGGCCTTTGGTTACTTGTCACTGGAACTCGGCTATAAGCCTTTCCTTGAAAAAGCTGAACAATACGAACGATCTCTTCAGTCTCCACCTTCTCAAAACCAACAACAAGGTCTTGTACTCCCTCCTCTCTCTCTCTCTTTCAATCGCTCGATTTTGCTTCTGTCTGTGTAATCAGAGATAGATCTATGCCGTGAATGATGTATGGTTAGTTGATGATCCATTTTTCTGGGGGGTTTGTTTCTAGACTGTGGAAGTTATCAATGGGGCTCGAACAATCTCATGATGCGTCAGAGATTTGTGAACACCCCAATCTGGGTTTTGGTAATTCAAATACTATGTCTTCGCTCGGATTCAAGTGAAAATTTCAGATATCTTGTCTTGGCACTATTGCAAAATAAAGTATCACTCTTTTCCTCTAGAGTCCCAAAACCTTGCTTCTGATTCCGATTGGTAACAATCTGTAATCGCAGAATCGCGTGAAAAAAAAGACAGATTACGGATTGGAATGGCAGAATCATAAGTGACAAAAACGCATAATGACGGAAATCTCTTTGATTTTGATCAATAAACCAGCATAATTGCGAAATGGTTGAACATACATAAATATTGGTTCTGGAGAAATGTGTGATTAGCGAAATCATGCTGAGTGTGCTAATACGATAACTCTTTCTCCTTGGGATTGCTTCCAAATAGTGTGTTTTCTTGGATCAATGAGCCCTTTAAGTTCTTAGTCATTGCCTCTAACTTAGAACTTTGAGTGCTCACTATGTTTTTCTCACTCTCTGATCTTGTAGATGAACAAGAAGAAGCGAGGTGGGACAATAACAATATCGAGGGATGGGAGGAGAAAAGGTAGATCATATCAGTCCTTTTTTTTATGACAGACCTATGAATGTGCAAGGAGGAACCTTGTCGATACTTGCTTCTTTATTTTCTTTTAATCTCAAGATCAATCTGTACCTATCCACCATTGCCTTTTTTTTTATAAAAACAGTCACTGCTCTGCCAATTTAAGTTGATGGGCTGAATTAGTGAATTGTGGCTGGAAACACAAGAGTGTAAATGGAATTATTATGAGATGCATCCTCTCCTACACTGTTTCTACGTTTTAGAGTTCGACCAAGTCATTATAAAAACATTAGAATTAGCTTTTAACCACCAGTTAAACAGAAAAAACTTTTTTAATGATCTTGGGATCTCCTAATAAGACGATTAAAGGTAATTTGATCTTGGCCGTTACGCAACCTTTTCTCGGTTCTCACTCTCTGACTCATTGAATCTTGTTCCTAGACAAATGACATGTGATGTGTTCATACAAATCTCCGGCATGGACGGCTTCGAGTCGGAGTTTCGAGCTTTCCTAAATTAATTTACTTTTATTTAATCATTAGAAGATTCCATCTGGTTTCCAAATTCAATTATAATCAATCACATGAATCTAACATATCAAAGTTTTCTTTATTCATTGAAACAAATGCTAAGCTTTCGAACCATTATAATCAATCACATAATACACTTTCTTTTTTGACCAAAACGCTATTTTCGGTAAATGAAAAAAAAAAAGAATCACGTTCAGAACAATACTAAACGCGCCAAACGCCTTAACCGTTTAATGCGCTAAAAGCTACGCCGTCTTTGGCCCCACCACTCTCACCACTTCGCTTCGTGGTAAATACTTCTGTCACGCGCCATGTTCGCGCGTGTGCCATCTTTTGGATCTTGGGGACCCACCAGTTAAAAATGACCCACGATAGTCTCTCCAAGACTCTCTTTTGTATCTCCCTTTCGTGAAACAAGACGGTCAAGAAAAAGTTGAGAGTGTTCTTTTACTATTGTTTTTCACTTGTTTAGAGTTTGAAAGCGAACCGAAGTCGTTAATTGCAGCTTTTGATTTGTGTTTTTGTTCGCTAATCCATTTCTTAATTTGACGAATCAAATATCTCAAGCAACGCTGCCTCTTGAGCTTCATTGGCCGTTGGTCCTTGTCTTTTCTTGTTTCTCATTCATTTTCCCCTCTTTCTGGATTTCTTTTAGAGAGCCATAAGAAGAAGAAGAAGAATCAATCCAGGGAATAGTAAAGTCTTCTACTTTTGCAGCTGTTTTCTCATTTTAAAACCTCAGATGTCGAAGAACCCATCTCTCGAAGACGACGAAGCTATGCCAATCTCCGAAGTAATTAAGAGATTCAAGCGTTTAAGGCTCGTATTCGAGCCGTCACTGGGAATCTTGGGGTTTTTCATGGTGGGTTTGTGTTTAGTCTTGAGCTTTTTCTACCTCGATTACAGAACCGTGGCTAGAACCAAAAGTCACGACTTTTCCGATCTATCGGAAAGATTCCTTTGGCTCAAGGAGCTCGATGTTGGGTCTGGAGATAACAACAACAACACCAACGAAAACAGAGTCGGGTTTCTTGAAGAGAGTGGGAGTGGCTGTGATGTGTTCGATGGGAAATGGGTTTGGGACGAATCGTATCCGTTGTATCAGTCCAAAGATTGCGTCTTTCTTGATGAAGGATTCAGATGCACTGAGTTCGGGAGACCTGACTTGTTCTACACCAAGTGGAGATGGCAACCTACACATTGTAATTTGCCCAGGTAATGTTTCTTTTTTTCTTTCCACCCCCAAGTTTTTCTCGACCCAGAAAATGTGGGAAAGAGAGGGAAAACAAAACCGGGGTTTTTTTTTTTCCTATGTTCTTCACAGTTTCTGCGGTTTGTTACTGATAATAGATTCTTAAGTCGCTTTTAGTATTCTTTGCGTTATCGCTCAAATTTCTCGTGATGTCATCGAAGATTTGTTATATGAACCAGTGAGAGACTTACGACATAGATCCAGAGATTGTCTGGGATTAGAAATGCTTTGTTTAGGATTTGATTCTCACCGAGATCAATGAATTGTTACTTATCGATTAGTTAGGAGGAAGAACTTTAGTACCTCGTAATACCAGTGTGGTTGTTAGTGTGTGTTTCTTTGAATTCAGTTACTTAGCTGACTCTTTTTTGTTATAAAATGGATCAGATTTGATGCAAAGTTGATGCTGGAGAAACTAAGGAACAAGCGGCTAGTATTTGTAGGAGACTCAATTGGAAGAAACCAATGGGAGTCTCTTCTTTGTCTGCTATCTTCTGCAGTCGAGAACAATAATTCAGTTTACGAAGTGAACAATAGACCCATCACAAAGCACATGGGCTTCTTTGTGTTCAAGTTTCATGACTACAATTGCACTGTTGAATACTATAGAGCACCGTTTCTGGTTCTCCAAAGCCGTCCACCTAAAGGATCACCAGAAAAGGTAAAGACGACTCTTAAACTAGAGACGATGGATTGGAGTGCTGACAAGTGGAGAGACGCGGATATATTAGTGTTTAACACGGGTCATTGGTGGAACTACGAGAAAACTATTCGCGGGTTAGCTTCTATCTTCTTGCTAACAATCTTTCGACCTATCCGATTGGTTTGGTTCCTTGACAGATCTTGGATTGTTACTGCAGAGGTTGTTACTTTCAAGAAGGAGCAAAAGTGAGGATGGAAATGAAGATAGATCATGCCTATAGACGAGCTATGAAGACCGTTGTGAAATGGATACAAGAAGAGGTTGATTCAAGCAAAACACAAGTCTTCTTTCGCACATTTGCCCCCGTGCATTTCAGGTTTGTACTCCGTGATTAGAAAACAAGAATCTTCGATCAATCTTACGTATTGATTTAATTGCGGTTTTCTTTCATTCAGGGGAGGAGATTGGAGAACAGGAGGAACATGTCATGTGGAGACATTGCCTGATTTTGGAGCCTCTCTGGTTCCATCAGAGACATGGGAACATATAAAGCTCGTTCAAGATGTCTTGTCGTCTCTTGACTACTCGAAGAGATCAGGGACGTTTAAACTGAAACTGTTGAACATAACGGCCATGGCTGCTCAGAGAAATGATGGTCACCCATCAGTGTACTACTTGGGCTCTGCTGGTCCTGCGCCGGTCCACAGAGAAGACTGCAGTCATTGGTGTCTCCCTGGAGTTCCGGATTCGTGGAATGAGCTTCTCTATGCGTTGTTTCTTAAGCAGGAAGGTTATTCAAGATCTAACAACGGCGATTCAGACAACTTTACATAACATCTTTTGGTAAACAGCTGTTCTTGCTCTGTAGAGGCTTTTTCAAAGGCTGAGCTCAAGATTTTTTGATTGGGTGATTAGGTTAATTGGGTAGGGTGGGGATATGTAATTACGAATTAGGTTAAGTATCTTTGGTTGTAAAGATAAATCTCATTATCTTCAAAGATTTAAGTGAGCTGATCAATCAAGAATTTTTTTTGTTTTAATTGGATATAAGTTATATAACCATTTTGGACAGTAATTAAGACAATGTAATGGGAATTTGATTAAATATTCTAAAAAATCTTAGAGCTAGTAAAAAAAATCCACCAAAATTTATTAAAATCTAATAAGAGAGATTTGCTAAAATAATGAAAAACTTTAACTTAGCCAAATTAATAAACTAAGGGATATTTATTAAGATTTTGGGCCCCGCCCATTGTTAACCGAATATGTATATGGATCGTGTCCGAGAGAGGTTTCGGAACTCTGTGGCAGTGTGTCGGCTTTGTCTGCCTCCTTCGAGTCTTCGAGCTCTCCTCCGTCCTCAGTTTCGGTGAATCGCAACTCTCTCTCTCTCTTCCTTGTCTTTCGGTTTCAATGGCTGATCTCGATGCTCCTACTCTATCTCTCTATCTTCCTTGTCCTTCGGTTTCAATGGCTGATCTCGATGCTCCTCAGAGTAAGTCGAGAGATCTCGACAAGCTTCTTCTTCGAGCTGGGAATCTCGTCGGCCCCGACTTCAATCCCGGAGCCGAAGTAAACGCCTTAATTTTAATTTTCTCTATCGTTTCTTCGGGTTTTATCTGATAATAATGCGCTTGCTTCTCTCTGAGGTTTTCTGTAATTTTGCATCGTTTATGGTTTTCTGAGCCTAATTTTGTATACAGCTGAGAGACGACATACGGGATTATGTCAGAATCTTAGTGGTTGGTGCGGGTGGATTGGGTTGTGAGCTTCTCAAGGACTTGGCTCTTTCGGGTTTTCGTAATCTGGATGTGATTGACATGGACCGCATCGAGGTCACCAATCTCAATCGCCAGTTTCTCTTCAGGCACTTTCTCCTTCTTTGTCTCTTTTGTTTTACCTGTGGTTTCCGCAATCATCAAAAAGGAGTAAGAAACCCTCAAAATTGAAATTTGTTGACCATATAAACTTATGAATCTACTATCTCAGTAAGATTTCTAGAAATTGATAGATATCTCTGTAGGAATTGATGGCTGCACAGCTGTTGGATTAATTTGGTTCGGTCTTGTATTAGGCTTGAGGACGTAGGAAAGCCTAAGGCAGAGGTAGCAGCAAAGCGTGTCATGGAGAGAGTTAGTGGAGTGGACATTGTACCGCATTTTTCACGTATAGAAGACAAAGAGATTGAGTTCTATAACAATTTTAGTATCATTGCCCTGGGTCTTGATTCAATCGAAGCTCGGAGATACATCAATGGGGTAGCTTGTGGGTTTCTTGGTATGAAAGTTCTTAAAACTTTAACAGTCAACCAAAAACTATTTTTTTCTGTCTGATCATGTGCTTGTGAAATATAGAGTATGATGAAGCTGATACCCCGAGAAGAGAAACAATCAAGCCGATGGTAGATGGGGGAACCGAAGGTTTCAAGGGTCATGCTAGAGTTATTTTGCCTGGAGTTACACCCTGTTTTGAGTGCACAATTTGGCTTTTCCCACCTCAAGTGAAGTTTCCATTGTGCACTCTTGCAGAAACCCCTAGAAATGCAGCTCATTGCATTGAATATGCTCATCTAATTAAGTGGCCTGAGGTATGTGAATGAATTCTCTTTGACAGAGACTCTTTCCAAGCGTATATGTATTTGTTTTATTCATGTTATACTCGATTCTTCCTGAAGGTTCATAAAGGAAAGTCCTTTGATCCTGATGAGCCAGAACATATGAAGTGGGTCTATGATGAGGTTAGTCATTCTCTTGCTTTTTTATACGATGGGTTTTAATTTGGGTTTATTTCATATTTCCGTAAACTTCGCAGGCTATCAAAAGAGCTGAACTTTTCGGAATTCCGGGTGTCACATACTCTCTCACACAAGTATGTAGCTTTTTCTGTCTGTTCACTCTAAAGTTTTCCAGTAATCTGTAGAAGTACTTGTGACCGTTAAGCATGCAAGACGGAATGCATTTGTTAATTTGTATTCATGAAAAAGGTATAACAGAACCCTTGTTTTCGCATTTAGGGTGTTGTTAAAAACATAATACCGGCGATTGCATCCACCAACGCGATTATATCAGCAGCTTGCGCGCTTGAAACCTTGAAGATTGTGTCTGGATGCAGCAAAACACTTGCAAATTATCTGACGTATGGTTTACTTCCTTCTCTTTCTGCCTTGCTTGCTTATGTTTGGACTACAGTTTCTCTACTTAAATATAGGAATGTGGAAAGTATTCAATGTTATCCCCAATCAATTTAGCTGTTTTCATTTTCTCAAGGTATAACGGTGGAGAGGGTCTCCACACTAAAGTGACAGAGTTCGAGAGGGACAAGGACTGTCTTGTATGTGGTCCGGGCATTCTGATTGAGCTGGATACCTCGATGACTTTGCAAAAGGTCCTTCCTCGCTTTTTTCGTCTCTTTGTATTTTTAATAACGCAATGATCCATGATTTTCTTAGCCATTTATTGCTTTATTCATGCTAAATTATCATCTTCTCTAGTGCCATGCCATCTCCATTGGTGCATTTATTTTCATCCCTGTATTGATGCTTTGATGTAATTGTTCTTGGTCTTCTCACCGTTTCCAAGCTTTTTTACCGCCCCTTTAGCTATAACTTAGTTTTCTTGTCCTAAAGCACCCGCTTTATCTGTCCATTTAAAATTCCACATCTCAATTCTCTGCCATTGTGTTCATGTTTCTTTTTTTCCCAGTTCATTGAGATGCTTGAAGAGCATCCAAAGCTTCTACTGTCAAAAGCAAGTGTCAAACACGGGAAAGGCAGCCTCTACATGCAGGCGCCTCCAGTTCTAGAAGAAATGCACAGACCAAACCTAAGCAAGCCGCTCTATGACCTCATGGGGAGAGTCCAGAAGGACACTGTCCATGTGTTTGGCACAGCCCTAAAGAACGAAGAGAAACAGTCGAGCTTAACGAAGCTAAGGGTTGTTTTTAAAGGAGCTGATGGTGTTGCAGACATGGATACAGCCATTGGAGCATGAACTCTGAGAGAGAAACAAGCCTTTGATCGCAGCTAGATCCATTAAGTTAATTGGGCAGCTTTACTTGTCCCGTTCTTATTATTGGTCTCTTTTTGGTTCTGTTGTTAATAGCTGTGAGCCTGTGATAGCAGATTCCTATTGCGTGATGAAAAAGAAAATGTTTTACTCCAAACAGATGGGTTTATATGATTGTTTTTAACCTCGAAGATGTGAACCTGTAACAAGAGAAAACTTGAGAGCCTGAAACAAGTTGATCTGGTGTCTGAAATTGGTTTTTGGACAGTTCATTTGATCAGGATTCTCTGGTCTGAAGTTCAACTATCTAAGATCTGTATATTTCAGACATCAGGAACTCGGACTTAAGTCACATATAGAAATAGAACTAAGAACATAAAAATAACTGCATAAACTTTAATTTTTGAATTTTATCATTAGACGAAGTTTTTTTCATTTAGCACTTTAATGATTTTCACAGTCAGTTATATTCTTCAAAACTTTTTTTTTTTTTTTTAATTTAAAAAACAACTAATTTTTATGTGAAAAACAACTAATATTTACCGCATTTGTTCATAACTCATCTTTTTATATTTTTTAGAAAGATTATCTTTTTATATTTTCTTTTTCTCTTCTTCCGTTTGTGGCTATACTTGCTTGCACTTGCACCTTTCTTTACATCTGATCTAGGAGACTTAAAACTAGCCTTTTGAAACGTAGTATGGGTCGAGGAGATAAGGTAGTTCTGAGACTTATGTGTTCATTAATCATTATCACCAATGAAAGGTCAAGATTTGAGCATGCAAATCACGAATCAAAGACTAAAAAATGAATTAAAATCATAGTTTAAAAATAAAAAACAAGTGATATGAACTCCTTCATGTTTTGTTTTACTCAAAGTGAATAGAGACTAGATAATTGTGTACATTTAACATATAGACCATCAAGCTTTGCTTGGGAAATCGTTTATATGAACTATCTCAAGTAGGATCGGTGTGTGACCCTACTTCACTCAAACACTATCCTCAAACCATATCATATCAATGAGTTAGATTCTCTCTCTCTCCTTCTCTATCTCCAAAATCCAAATTGTGTATTGTCCATTTCCTCAATTGCCCACCACAAACTGTCTTCAGATGTGGCTGTTTTAGGATTTTATAGCCATAACAAAAATTTCCTTAGGCCCTATCAAAGATAGTTTTTTTTTTGCCAATGCCATGATAGATAATGTAAACCAAGGTTATCTAAATGAGTGGTAGTAATTTGATAAAGTTATCAAAGTTATTGGTAAAATATGGGGCATGATGACGTGTTAATGTAATAAAAACAGAGTGGATATGGGTTGTGTGAACTTTGATTTCTATCTTTTAAAAATTTAACAACTGGATAACATCAATGCACAACCGCCTTCTGTCCTTCATGTTGTGTTGTGTGGGGACTTAGCCAGATTAGATTTACATTGTTCAAAATCTCTTTCTTTTTTTCTTTTTTTCTTTTCTCTGGCCCCACTCTCCCACCCACATGGTCTTCTCTCCCTCTCTCTCTAAGGGCCAATATTTTCTTGCCTATTTATTTGACTCTTTCAACATTCCCTCGAACTCCACTTGAAGCAAAGAAAAAAAAAAATACACAAGACTTATTTCTACAGAACAACCAAGTCTGAAGAAACTTGGAAAGCTAAGATAAATGGCTATGGAGTTAGAGCTTGATGATGATATCTTCTTTGCAGACATAAGCAAACAGATCTCTCTCCTTATCATGGATGAAGATGAACAGTTAAACCCTGTTTCTCTCTCCTCCTCCTCCTCCTCCTCCTATCCCTCATTCCAGGTTTGTTCCTCTCTCTCTCTGTCTCTCTCTCTCTGTCTCTCTCTCTCTATCTATCTACTTATCTGTCCATCTAACGGTGTTTCTTGAATCTTTGTAGAAACAGGGTTTGTTCAGAGGAGGCTACCAAACGGCTCCATATATGTATCATCAAGAACAGAGCAAAGGGACTGGTGTGTTCATCCCTAGATCATCTCAGCCCAGAAGAAGGCCCCATCGTCTTCAGAAGCAAGGTAGGTTTAGTTCCTTCAACGCCAAGCAACAACACTCTCTTCATCAAAACAGACAAGAGTATCAGCAGAATCATGACAACTCAAGAAGTACACTCACCACTCATAACAACAACAACAACAAGAGCAGCATGATCAGCAGTGTTCATGCTTCTATCCCAAGAAGAACCTACAGAGATGCAGCATCTATCTACACTTGATTAATTTAACAAACAAATATTCTGCAGGATTCATGATTTTGTGTGATTGATTCATATAATTAAGCATATTTTATAGATGCATAAGATTTATTTGTTTGTAAATCAGCGAACAATAAGGATAATATAAGGAAGGTCTTGGAGATATGTTCCAAGTTTGTTCTTGCTTTTATGTAACTCTTTCTTGTCATTTTAGAGATTCACTGACTTCTCCATTTGTAATTTTTTAAGGATTGAATAAAAATCAAATTTGTGAATCATCTGTTAGTTGATTACAACAAGATTGATGGAGGAATGTATAAAGACAAGCCCCACGTGGGATTAGCAAATGTTCCATCTCTCTCTCTCTCTCCAATCAATAAAATATCTTTGGGACATCACAGCTGAGTTTGCCATACTGTCTGCATATAAAAAAAAGTCAGATCTAAGAGGACCAAAAAGACTGTCACAAGCTCACACTCCTTCTGTCTTGCCACTCACACTCACATGCCCTTCTCTTTCTCTCTCCCTCTCTCTCTCTCCCAATATTTAATTCTCATTCTTTTCTTTTTTTTGGGTCAAATTTAATTCTCATTCTTTTAGTATTTCTATTTAGAGCAAAATAATATGATGATGAACTCCTACTTTTCATAAATATCAGTTATTTTTCATAATATATCACATATTTTCTTTCGTTCTTAAATAAATTCAACGAAAAAAGTGCAATTACATAGGCGAAACTCATTGAAAAACGATATAAGCTCACACATAGACCGAACATAAACCTAACTAAAGATAAGCCAGGCTTCCAACAAATGAAGATGAAATGGAAATAAGAGCTTATATTATTGGACAGTCACTAAATACTAAGGGGCCGATTGGTAAGGACTGTTGCTTTAGATTTTAGGCTTAGAGTTTTTGGCTTTAGAAGCTGTAACTGTTAAATTAAATATAAACAAAATGTGATTGGTAACCCAACTGTAAAATTATGACTGTTATTTTAAATATTTTTTATTTAAATTATAGATTATAATTTATTAATTATTAAAATTCAGAAAATACAAGAACATATACAAAATTTGAATAAAGCAAGAAAAAACAAAATTTTAAATAAAAAATGAATATTAATTAAAATTTAAACTTGAATTTATTAATCAATAAAATTATGTTTAATAACAATCGGTTAATAAGATATTTCATTTTTTCACAATAAAATCCAATTAAAACTAATGACCTAGATTATATTTTGATTGTATTAAATATTTAAATTATTTTATCAACATAATTTTTCCATATAACGAGGAGAAAAAAAATGCAAATACCATTGATAATAAAAAAAAAAATCTTACATAAAAGTCTCATTTAGAAGACTTTAGAAAAAAAAAGATTTAAAGAGTAAAAATGAAAAAATGAATTGTTAGAGACTTTAAAGACTGTAGAGAAAATATAGGAAAGTAAAGTCTGATTGGCTAAATATTTGCTTTAAAAACTTTAAAATCGTTTAAAGTCTTCAAAGCCCATATGCCAATCACCCCCTAAATAGAAAAAAACCAGTTATTCCGATAGCAACCAAACAATCCTGAAGACAAAAATTAGAAAAGATACATTTTTTTTTATTCATATAGTACAATTTTTTTTTTTTTTTTGTCGGGGGAAACAAAACGACATTCTTGTCGTTAAATATTTACATAATCAGTGACCCTAAGATTTAACTTTTATATAAAAGAACAGAGTTTAATTAAATTTTAATTTGTTTGTTATAGTATTGATTTAATTTCCTTCGACGAGCCAGTGTGAAGAAGTGAAGAATTTCAATGGCGGCCATTTCTTCTCTCTTCCTTTTCTTCATTCTCTTCCTCGTCTCTCTTCTCATCATCTTGGCTCTGATCGTACGGCCAAAATCCGTCAGGATCCCCATCAAGTCCCGCCACGTCTTCATCACCGGTGGATCCAGCGGCATCGGTCTCGCTCTCGCTCACCTTGCCGCCGGCGAGGGCGCTCGAGTCTCCATCCTCGCCCGCTCCGCTGAAAAGCTCGCCGAGGCCAAACGATCCATCCAGCTAGCCACCGGCGTCGAGGTCGCCACGTTCTCTGCCGACGTTCGCGATTACGACGCCGTTTCGAAGGCGGTTGACGAATCGGGGCCGGTCGATGTGTTAATCGTCAATCAAGGCGTGTTTATTGGGAAGGAGCTTGAGAAACAGAGCCCGGAGGAAGTCAAGTTCATGATTGATGTGAATCTGGTGGGAAGCTTCAATGTGATTAAGGCGGCATTGCCCGCCATGAAAGCCAGGGAAGCTCGTGGCCCTGCCTCCATTTCTCTCGTCTCCTCTCAAGCCGGTCAGGTTCGCCTCCTAATCCGAGTCTCCAATCACTAGATAACATTTTAACTAGCACTCTTGATTAGCCCTGTCAAGCCTTGTTATGGTAGAGATTATAAGTTAGTAACCATCCGAGCCAGGTCATTGCAAGAACGCAGAATAGAATTTTCTTTAGCTAGCGTGTGAGTTTTGCGTTTCGAGGTTAGACTTAATGCACACGAGAGATCAAGAAGGGTTTTAAAGCAGCTGCATACAGTTTGGTAATTGTTGAATTGAAAATGCAAACCACTTGTGGTAGTAGAGAGATGCTTTTTCTCAGAGAGACTTTGTGATGCCTTGTGTTTTTACTTGTTCAGGCAGGTATCTACGGTTACACTGCATATTCAGCGAGCAAGTTTGGGCTTCAGGGTTTAGCGCAAGCATTGCAGCAAGAAGTTATTTCTCATGACATTCATGTCACTCTCTTGTTTCCTCCTGACACGGATACACCTGGATTTGAAGAAGGTAAACAATCAAGAATATTGTGTAAAATTGCAGTTCTAATTTTAGATTCCAGATTCCTGATGAGAGATTATTTGATTTTTCTTGTTTGGGCTCTCAGAACAGAAGAAAAGGCCAGAGCTCACTTCCATGATAGCCGCATCCTCTGGTTCAATGAAAACCAAAGAAGTAGCCAAGATATGTCTCGATGGTATCAAAGCAGGAAATTTCACAGTGACATGCCATTTTATTGGGTTCTTACTATCTATTGCGACCACGGGCATGTCCCCTCAGAGATCGTTTTGGCTTGCTTTCATCGAAGTTATGTTCGGTGGTCTAATAAGATTCATTAGCTTGTTCTTCCAATGGGATTGGTATAAAACCATAGAAACGTGGAGCAACAAAAAAAAAGAAGAGCAAATAGTGAGATAGCTCATCAATCAAACTATTTTGTTTATGGTTATGAACCATTATTTCTTTAGAACAGGTCTATGATTTGTAGAGGTTCAAAGGAAAAAAGTTACATGAGATGTATATGATCAGGCTTTTGTATTGAATTAGCACAAGTACAGTGACCAGGTTCTTGTTTTGTAGTTTTTTTTTGTATGAATGTTAAGATTCTTGTTTTGTAGTTTCACTTTTCCTTCCAAACTTCGACTCGTATTATTCCAATCGAATGTCAAAAGTTTAGTAAATTATTTTTCTCTAGTAAATTTTTTTTTGGTGTATCGGGATTTTTTTTTTTTTTTTTTTGGGT
>OVAY01000058.1:19625-55409 GCA_900406395.1 Kernera saxatilis
TTTTTTTTTTTTTTTTTGGTGTATTGGGATTTTACAAATTTGTGATAAATCTTTCACAAACAGATTCAGTAAATTTAAGAAGTAAAATTGAGTTACGAAACTAACCACACCATACCGCGCCGGAAGAGTTTATGACCCAAAGTCCATTTCGTTATCCTTCTTCTCCGATTTTCCCATTGCGGAGGTGCTCATCAATGGCGTCCCAGCTTCTCTTTGTTCCTCATTTCGCGCTCTTTCCTAGAATCTCACCCTTTCATCCTTTCCTCTCCTCACCACGAAAGCCCACTTTCTTTCACTCTACTTCTTCGGCTACTACGAGGAGAGCTCTCCAAACTTCCTTCAATTCTCGGATTATTAATCTCCAAGCCGTCGCCGACACTTGCTCTGAAATCGAAAGCAACGGTGCCTCTGAAACAACTGCTTTGACTCTACGAAACATCTGCCAAGGTTTTGTGCCGGAGCATATTTTGCACAGGCAAGCTTCGTTTCACTGCTTTTTTTCCGGTGGAATTTGATTTGGGAAGTATGGAATTCGAACTTTGTGAAGATATTTAAAAAAACCGGTGCAGGATGGAGGAGATTGGGTTTGTCTTTCCCACGGATATTCAAAGAGAAGCTCTACCTACTTTGTTTACTGGCCGTGATTGCATCCTCCATGCCCAAGTCCTTTTCTCATCCATTTTTCCATTTATGTTCTCTCTTTGTTCATCTGTTTTGTATTGTCAGAATAGTTAATGTTGCTCTATGTTTGTTGGTGATCTAGACAGGTTCAGGCAAGACATTGACTTATCTTTTACTCATATTCTCTCTTATAAATCCTCAACGATCTTCTGTGCAAGCTGTAATTGTTGTTCCCACTCGGGAGCTCGGCATGCAAGTAAGACTAGGCCTTGATTTGAATCTTCCTCTTCACTCCATCTTCTTGTGACAGACTCGAAATTGTTTCCTCTTTGGGTTTTAGGTTACAAAAGTTGCTCGAACGTTGGCTGCAAAATCCACGGATGTTGAGGTGAAAGGATGTACAGTAATGGCTCTCTTAGATGGAGGGATGCTAAGAAGGCACAAAAGCTGGTTAAAGGTTGGACCTGGACCTGCTTGTTTCTTCTTAAGTTAGAGAATTTCAAAACCCTTTTTGAAGGATTTCGGTCACTTTTTCAGGCTGAGCCACCAGCAATTGTGGTCGCTACGGTAGCAAGTTTGTGCCACACGCTAGAAAAGCACATATTTAGACTTGACTCGGTGAGAGTTCTTGTTGTAGATGAGGTAAAAACTTTCTCAACTATGTGTTATGTACTTCTCAGCTTATCTCCATAGCAAATGATACAGGCTGTTCTGCATATTGAACATCATGCTCAGAACATTTTCTCACCCATGAATATATTTGAATGGTCACTTGATAGGTTGATTTCTTATTCTACTCATCAAAACAAGTCGGTTCTGTGCGGAAGCTTCTGACATCATTTTCTTCATGCGATAAACGTCAGACAGTTTTTGCCAGTGCTTCCATTCCCCAGCATAAACATTTTGTGCATGACTGTATACAGCAAAAGTGGACAAAGGTTAGCTTATGAATGATTCTTTTACTGTGGATTTCGTTCGGTCTTGGTTTATGAACCCAGTGATTTGGGATGCTGTAGACAGGGTTTACTACCCGACTGTGTCTACACCCGACAATTTAACAAATTGGAATTCTGAACTTGACTTTCAAGTCACTTGTTATTTCTGCAGAGGGATGTTGTTCATATTCATGTTAGCGCAATCATGCCAATGCCTTTGCGCCTTCTTCACAGATTTGTGGTAAGATCTAACTTGTTCGACTTCTTTTGTCATGATATGCATCTGTTGGTACATCTAATCTGTATTTTGGCAGGTGTGTGGGAAGAGAAACAAGCATCAAATTCTTCTTGCCTTGTTAGAGTCTGATGCACCTGAATCAGCTATTATTTTTGTCGGGGAGCAGGTTTCGGAAACTTCTATTTCCCTTCTAGCTTCACTTAAATTTAACCATGTCACACTCTTTTTTGGTTCTTCTCTTCAGTCTGAGAAGTCAAAAAAGGCTGGAAATGATCCATCTACGACTCTACTTATTGAATTCCTCAAAACTTCATATGATGGCTCGCTAGAGATCCTCCTGCTAGAGGAGGACATGAATTTCAATTCACGAGCTGCTTCACTAACAGTACGTGGTTCTATTTTCCTTGGATTGTGATCCTGGATGCTTACTCTTTGTTACTAACCTTTATGATTTCCCATAGGAAATCCGGCAAGGAGGAGGGTTTCTTCTTGTTTCTACTGATATTGCGGCAAGAGGGATTGATCTACCAGAAACAACTCATATCTTCAACTTTGATCTACCACAAACGGCTACAGATTATCTGCACCGAGCTGGAAGAGCTGGTCGAAAACCCTTTTCAGACAGGAAGTGCATTGTTACCAATCTGATCACATCAGAGGAAAGATTTGTCTTGCAAAGATTCGAAAATGAACTAATGTTCAGCTGCGAAGAACAGATATTGTAGGTACAGTATTAATTTTCCCAGTACATAAAATTTGCATATTTGCCTTTGTTTCCTCCATTTGTTTTATAACCACCAATACAGGTGAGTCAAAACACTATCGGCATAATGCATCTAATTAATTACATGGAAAGAGTATATGAGAAGTGTCATCATTGTTATCAAAGAAATTGCTTTATTAATTTGGTTTTGACTTTTCTGCTCTGTATTCTTAGTTCTCACAATTAAAACTGAAAAGTATCATATCACAACTCCATCTCCAATTACTGAATTCTTCAAGATTACTGTAATGCCAGATCTGATGTAAAATCCGTCGGATGACCTATCTGCTTCTTGTACTCCCTGCAAACCATCACAATAGAGGTAAGCCAACGAAGAATTGTATGTCTGAGGGGTCCATGTTTTCTTGCATAAAAGAAAAATTTACCTCCGAGTTTGCGATGATTACATTCTTCCCAACTCTAGCATTCTTGTCTATAATGCATTCTCTGTAAGGAAAAGGAGAAGGCAAAAAGTAAAGGAAGAAAGGAATGAGGAAACTTCACAAATGAGAACTGTTTCTACGGTAAAACATGTGAAGCTGATAGTTAGTTAGTCTTACTTAATTTTTGTGTTCTCTCCTATTCCAATGGGAACTCTTCCCTCAGCAAGCAGTGATGCAACTTCTGCTTCAGTTTCGTAGAAGTCTGCCCCAAGCATCACAGTGTCCTAGAGTTTCCATGCTTTTAGATCATTATATAATCTTAAGAGTCTAATCCTTTCATTATGAGTTAAAAAGATGTTCGTTTTACTTACCTTCAACTGAACATTGCTGCCTATTCTAGATCTAATTCCCACAATGCTGTGCTCAATTAAGCAGTTGGTTAAGAAGCTTCCATGAGAAATTATCGAATCAACGAGCTTCACATGTAATGAACTTAAAGAGTTAATCCTGAAGAAAGTGGGCCAAAACCGAAATACATAGAAGTAGAAGGAAATATCATGGCTGGTTTTACTTACCTTAGAGCCGTCTATTTTTGATGGTGGCAGGTTTCTCCTTGATGTATATATTGGTTTGGCTGCGTCGTAGAAACTAAATGCCGGTGGCTAAAAGGTATAGAGGATGTAAGTGATATTAAAATGAGTATATATATGATTATGAACAATATATTGGAAAATAGAGTTGTCTCAGAAAAGATTTGTCCTTACATGTTCAGTGAGGGCGAGATTTGCCTCAAAGAAAGATCTTATCGTTCCTATATCTTCCCAGTAGTCATTAAAGAGATAAGCCTGCTCAAAATATATTGTTATCCCTTGATATAATAACGTAACTCATTGGACGTATAAGTGTGTGCTTAATCTGAATGTTACTGACATTCACATAGAATTCTTTAGCTGAGAAGGGTATAATCTCTGAACCAAAGTCGTTTGCTGTGGGGAAACGCCATCTGATTTCAAAACACTTGCAAGATATTTATTTTGCACTGTTCTTAGAATGCATGAGACAGAATATAGAACTAAAAAGTTTTACCTCAAGAGATTCAACAAGATTTCTTTCTTGAAAACATAAACTCCCATTGACGCTATGTATGGTTTCTTTTCAGCTTCCTCCTTGGAAAGTCCTAATATAGTTGTGTCTACTGCCTAATGATACCCGAGGTTAGAATAATTTTCAGGTTGCTGTTCTGAGATTCAAAAATGAATCCCGAAAATTTCAACATACCATTGCTTTCAGGTCGTCTCCTTTAGGTTTTTCACTGAAAGAGAGAACTCTGCCTTTGTCATCTATCTTCATAAGACCAAAATCTGAGGCACGTCTACCATGTAACACAGAAAGAGACTATAAGAAATCGTGATCTTTGATTCAGCATAATGAGTCAAGGAAAAAATGAAAAAGGATCCATCTACTCTTTTGCATTACCTGTCATCTATGGGTATGCAGGAAATGCTTATATCCGCGCCACTCTGCCGGTGATCCTGCAGATAGAAGTTCAAGGTATATGAGTCTCTGAGAGTAACTAACTCTTGATGAAGGACATGGGCTCATGTAATCTTGTCTCACCTGTACAAAATCCATATAATCCATCCTGTAGAGGTGATCTCCAGAAAGGATCAACACATCCTCTATCTCCTTGCTTCTTGCATCCTATGAATAAAATGTTGAACCCTTTGTTTTTCATGTGAAGATAAGCTAGTTAAACTATGATTCCTACCTCGAAAAGCCAATGGAATTGCCGAACCGCATCTGCTGTACCTTGGAACCACCTTTTACCAGCTTCTCCTGGCGTTTGAGTTGCTGCAAGAACCTGAATGTTTCCAAACAGTTGCCTCCGATGCATCAAACCAGTTGGACTCGTAATGGATGATGAAGGAAGAATATCAAACCTCAACATAGCCATCTCCAAAGCCAACTCCATTGGAGTTGTAAGCACGGGCTAAATGCCTGTTCAGTGATGCTGAGTTATACTGTGTGAGTATGTAGACTTTGTTGATTCCGCTGTTGATGCAATTGCTCATCGGTACATCTATCAACCTATAGGCTCCCCCAATAGGGACCTGCAATTCATCACAATTTAGCAATATTGAGTATGTAGACTTGTGCTGCAGGAAATTTAGCAATACTGGCAGCAGAGAAGAGAAGCAACTAACAGCAGGCTTGGCGCGACGTTTTGTGAGAGGAAAGAGTCGAGTTCCTGCTCCACCTCCAAGAATAATGGAAGCGACTGTCCTTGGATCCCTTTTCTCAGTCTCAATTTCTTGTACCTGGAGGTTGTCGGCATAAACAAACGCAGTGCAGGGCAGTTTTGATGAGCTCAAAGAAATCGAAGAAGAAGAAGCAAAAGAGGTTGAAACATTTTACCTTACTCTCTCCAGCTACACTAGTTAAAGACATTTGAATTCTCTTCTGAGAGAAGTTAGTAGAAGAAGATCGAAGACGGACATTTGGAAGCTTATTCCCCATGAGCTCTCCATTGCAGAAGCTGCCAAGCTTAATGTGCCTGGTGAAGCCCGTGGAGCCGCGTAGGCAGCTCGGGGCAGAGAGGGAGATTCTGCAGTCAGCAGAGACCACCATTTTCGCTGGAAATATTGGCTCTTGAAGGGGTTGAAGAGAGGGGGAGATAAAAGAAGAGAAGAAAAGAGAGGTGCATGGACTTGCATTTTACTTGATTTTTGGAAGGAATTTGCTCCACCCTATCTTCATCAAGTTACATCCACCACCAGTTTTTATTTTGTATTTAGATTTTAAGACATTGACTCTTTTGTCTTGACCTGTCCCGCAATGGCATATTCTACTGGAGACTTATGCCACGAAAAATTAAAATTTCCGGAGAAAGAATATTTGGTAACTCTAAGGTTGGCTTTGTTTTTCTTCATAACTTACCCAAATCATTGATTTTCCTATGGATATGAGAGAGAAAAAAATTGGTATGATTTATTTTTTATCTATATACTGTAAAGTAAGCATAAAATGGTCATTCATAATTTCCCTCTAAAATTTGTTAAGTTAAGAAAGGAGAAAAAAAAAAAAAAAAAAAACCCTTTAAAAANAAAAAAAATCCCTTTAAAAACGACAGCGTTTGTTAAGTTAGTTAACTGTGTCTGGGTGGCATAAAACGGAGTGGACAAGAAGAGAAAAAAGCGAATCAACGACTTTGAAGAGTCAAAAGCGAAGGAACTAAATTCTTCTGAAATAATAGAGCGAAAGAGAGAGGAGTCTTCTCCATAATCATCGAAGCTGAAGCTAAGAACCTCTGCGTCAATGGCGATTTCAAAGCTCCACCTACTCTTTCTTCTCTCCGTCATTCTCTCCCTTCACCGTCTTGTTCTTTCCGACAACGGTAACTCTCTCATTCCCATAAGAATCTTCTAGATTTTTTTTGAATTTTAGGTATCTCGACACTGTCGGTCGTGATTTTGACTTAGATCTGGTCTGAAAAATCGTCGAATCTGTTTAATTCTCACCTCAATCTTCTCTAGATCTCCATCATGGAAAATCGTTTCTGTAAATTCGGATTTTACCGTTCTTACTAGTTTAGTTCCGATTGAGATTTCTGTCAATTTGTGGATTGCTTCACCTGTGAATTTCATTTGTGTGTTCGGTCTTTGAAATTCCACAGATGAGGAAGACGTTCTTCTTACAAGCATCAATAGCTACAGAACAGCATTGAACCTAACAACGTTAACACAAAACGAAAACGCAGAGTGTCTCGCTGATGAAATCGCAGACCAATACAAGAACCGACCCTGTACAAACACCACTGGCTCAGCTTCAATCCCTGGATCCGAACCTGGATTCCCAGACTTCCCTAACCTCCTCACCAAATGCCGCCTCAACATAACCGCAACCAGAGACGGTGTGATAATGCCAGCTTGTGTTCCTAACCTTGATGCGAGCCTTGTCTTGTCCAATTTCACAAAGTCACAGTACTCCAAGAACCTGAATGATTCTAAGTTCACTGGAATTGGTGTTGGTTCTGATGACAATTGGATTGTGGTCATCCTCACTACAAACACAACGGAGGGTGGCTTTTCTCCGGCTACTAAGGACAATAACTCGGGATGTTTCACTTTTGGAGTTAATGGCGTCCTTTCTTCATGTTTCTTGGTTCTTCTCTTTTCTTTCTTCATGTTTTGAGTCCCATTTTGCTTTCTTTTCATGTTTAATGATCTCATTTTGTTTTTGTTTGTTGGGTTAAAATCTCATTGTCTTTGTGTTCTCTCTCGGGATTTTGTAGTTAGTGATCAGCTTATTTACACAGCCAAGTTTCTCCTTCTTTAAACTAGTATAAGTATATAATCATAAATGTTTGCACAAAAAAAATATATAGATACTACAAAGATTTGCTTTCATTTTGTTGACCAAGAAAAGGAAACTACAAAGATTTGCTATACTTGATTTAGCTGGTTGAAGTAACTTTTAGGGAGGTGTATTGGATTAAGCATTTTGATTGATGTGGTGGAAATCTCTCCAAGTTACACCTCTTTAGGTGGAGTTTCGTTATCCCTATTTTCAATTAAAAATGTACCTAAAGTCTTCTATAATCCTTTTCAGTATTTTTTCTTACAAAAGTTGTTAACATTTGAATAACAGAAGATTTGATATAATTTAGCAGGTGTAAATTGGAGAGATTTCGATCAGATAGTTCTACAAATTGAAATGAAAATTCTTATTAACTAAAATTTTCATCTTAAGATTTCTCAACGATGCCACAACAGTTAAGTTAGTTCATTTTGACACATTTTTAGAGAGGAAACTATATGTTTAAAAGAATTAGTGGGGAAACTAAGTTTTTATTAGTCGTAACTAACGGACATACTTTTTTTTTTGTCGCCTGTAAAATATATTGGTATGCAGTCAACAGTTTTACAACATCATTATCAGCGAACTTTACCTGGGTATCGACCAAAAAACAGAGCCCAACATAACAGACAGTTACACAACCCAGAGAGAGCCAAGATATAGAATCTAAACAGAGACTAATCTTCTCTCATTACAAAAAATATCATTTTATTTATAATGCTGTTTGGGAAGGACAGTGCATTATCTAATATTTCTGAAACTCAAAAGATTTAAAAAAAAAAAGATAATTAATATGAAGAAAAGGCTGTGGTCTGTGGTGAATGTTTCGGGAGAAAGAATATTTGTTAATTTTAAGTTTGGCTTTATTTTTCTTTATAACTTACACAAATCATTAGTTTTCCTATGGTTATGATAAAAAAACAAAATTGGTATAATTTCTTTTATATATCAAGTGTAAATGGGGGTAAATTAGAGCTAAAAAAATGAGGAAAACAAAAAAAAAATCCCATTAAAATGACAGCGTTTGCTAAGTTAGTTAATAATGTTCCATGCTAGTTTGTAACCGTGTTTTAAATTTTTAATATATAATTACAAACAAAAAAAGTTAGTTAATAATGTATCTACGTGGCATCAAAATCGAGTGGACAAGAAGAGAAAAAAAGCGAATCAACGACTTTGAAGAGTCAAAGCGAAGGAACTAAATAATAGAGCGAAAGAGAGAGGAGTCTTCTCCATAATCATCGAAGCTGAAGCTAAGAACCTCTGCGTCTATGGCGATTTCCAAGCTCCACCTACTCTTTCTTCTCTCCGTCATTCTCTCCCTTCATCGTCCTGTTCTTTCCGACAACGGTAACTCTCTCATTCCCGTAAGGATCTTCTAGATTTTTTTTGAGTTTTAGGTATCTCGACACTGTCGGTCCTGAATTTTACTTAGATTTGATCTGAAAAATCGTCGAATCTGTTTAATTCTCACCTCTCTATTCAAGAATCTTCTCTATATCCCCATCATGGAAAATCGTTTCTGTAAATTCGGATTTTACCGTTCCGATTGAGATTTATGTCAATTTGTGGATTGCTTCACCTGTGAATTTCATTTGTGTGTTCGGTCTTTGAAATTCCACAGATGGGGAAGACGGTCTTCTTACAGTCATCAATCGCTACAGAACATTCTTGAACCTAACAACGTTAACACAAACCGAAAACGCAGAATGTCTCGCTGATGAAATCGCAGACCAATTCAAGAACCGACCCTGCACAAACACCACTGGCTCAGCTTCAGTCCCTGGATCCGAACCTAGATTCTCAGACTTCCCCAACCTACTCACCAAATGCCGCCTCAACATAACCGCAAACAGAGACGGTGTGATAATACCAGTTTGTGTTCCTCACCATGATGCGAACTTTGTCTTGTCCAATTCCACACAGTCACAGTTCTTGAAGAACCTGAATGATTCTAAGTTCACTGGAATTGGTGTTGGTTCTGATGTTAATTGGGTTGTGGTCATCCTCACTACAAACACAACGGAGGGTGGCTTTTCTCGGGCCTCGGGAGGTTTCACTTTTGGAGTTAATGGCGTCCTTTCTTCATGTTTGTTTGCTCTTCTCTTTTCTTTCTTCATGTTTTGAGTCCCATTTTGGTTTCTTTTCATGTTTAATGATCTCATTTTGTTTTTGTTTTTGTTTGTTGGGTTAAAATCTCATTGTCTTTGTGTTCTCTATCGTTCTGTTTCCTCGGGATTTTGTAGTAGTGATCAGCTTATTTACACTGCCAAGTTTCTTCTTCTTTTTAACCTTTGTTTGTTGGCAAATGTATATCATCTAAAGATTCTAAAACAAACAAGGACTAGTCTAGGTTTCTCTTCTTGAAACCCAATTTTTAAGGAAAAAATATTAGTAAATTACTTTTTTGGAGTTTGTAAGGAGCTCATTATCAAAACTAGTATATGTTCACTTATAAGTTTATAAACTTATTATAAACTACAAAAATTTGCTTTCATTTTGTTGACCAAGAAAAGAAAACTACAAAGATTGCTATACTTGATTTAGCTAGTTGAAGTAACTTTTAGTCTATTTAAAAAAAACGTAAGAATAATTTTCTAACTATATTGAAGTTTGATTTCTTGTCTACGCCGAGCTGCAGCCAAACAAACCGAGACGTGAAAAGAGCATGTGTGATTTGTTGCAGTAGACCAACGGCACAAATAACATGTCAAGATAGGTCCGTATTAAACGAAGAAGATAAGCCCATACTAATTAGGCCCATTAATGAAGACTAAAACTGTAAAACTTTCAAGTTTTTGAAATTCAACACCTTTCTCAGATGAAGTGATTGATTGGTATTTGCTATTTGGTATAGTAGCTTTTCACATTTTCAAATATTTTACAGTGTATAACGTCAATAATATGTGTTTTTCAAATTTTTTTTTTTTTGAAAGTCACATCCATAAGCTAGTAAAAAATTACAATCAAAATATTTACAACCAATTTTACAGGAAGACGACAACCGCAATGAATCAGGCCTAAAGCCATGAACACTCTTTTCAATGATTCACTGATTTTCCAAAGCGTCTTGACGAACCATCTAGGATTTTGAATTTTTTTTATGACAACCCAGCCTCTGCGATGTAAATTATTTATGGTTGATAGATAGATACATGTTTTATTCGAGTTTATATTTGAGATTGATATTCTTCCTTCAAATATTTTTTATTTACTAGATTCAAATTCATAATCTCATTTTTAAACTCTAAATTCTAAACAAAAAAATTATCTTTTACAAAAAGAAAATTCATAATCAAATTTCTAAGTTCTAACTCCGGATTCACTTTGGTTTTGTTTTAAAGCTATACAAATTTTATAATTTAGATTTAATATCAAACTGAAAAGGAGAGAAAAACAGTAGCATGCTTTTTGTTTTTATTTTTTACATTTTATTTTTTTCATAAATTGTATGGGTTTTTCGTTTTTGGTAGACTAAAAAAAACATAATACGTTAAAATAGTAATATATATATTTATGATAAAAACGTATTACTAGTTTTTTGCATTTATAAACTACTACAATATTTTTGTAACATTAATAACTGTATTTTGGTCAATTATTGCCCGCGTTCAGTAGTGTCTTGACTCTTGAGTCAATATTATGATACACTTCTTGTCAAACAAAAAAAAAGGAGGAAAATAAACATTAAACAGAAGGGCTGAACAAAAAAAAAAGACATTAAAAAGAAGAAGCACAAGAGTAAAAACATTTAACACTTATCATAGTGCAGTTTGGTTGGTTGGTGGTGGTGGATGGACGTCAAAGAAAAAAACAGAGCTGTAAAATAGATTATAGAAACAAGAATATCTTCTCACTTTTGAAATCTTGATTTTGTCTCGATTTCTATAATCTATCTTTAGATTTTGTGCCTCCTTTTTTCGTGTGTGTTCTAAGTGTGAGGGAGCGTTTTGATTGAGGGACTTGACTATTTTCAGAGACGCAATGTTTAAAGGAAAAAGAAGAAGACAAGTGAATTTTGCGTTTAGGATACGTCTTTGAAACGTCACTTTCTTTTCACTACCAAACAATGAAATTAATGATCTATATATCTCTCATGTTATGACTAAAATATCAAAGAGATTGATCGAGAGAATCGTATCTACTTTCTCACCCTCACTTTTTCTTTCTCTTCCTTTTTTTGTTTTTTTGGTAACTGTTTTTTATCTTTTAGCAGGAAACAAATTGAAATGAAAATTCTTATTAACTAAATTTTCATCTTACGATTTCTCAACAATGCCACAACAGTTAAGTTAGTTCATTTTGACACCTTTTTAGAGAGGACACTATATGATTCAAAAAAATAGTGGGGAAACTATAATTTTTAATTAGTCATAACTAACGGACATACTTATCTTCAATAGGAAAAAATCATTTTATTTATATTGCAACAATATTCGCATCAACTTACACAAGACGTTTTTTTTTTAATTATCCAAGAAATTATATATTGGAAGGCATGTACATTTTGGTCGGGGCAAGCAATTCAGTGTCCTTCCCAAACAGCATTCGAACATATATGGTACACAAAACATGTTGTTTAAACTTGAACGAACATGGAATGGTTCTAATTAACTCTAAGAACTAACGAATGCAAATAACTATAAAACTAATAGAGACCACTCGTAACTCAACCTTAATTTAATCCAATTCTAAAACAAAAGAAAACTCAATCTTCAAACAAGTTGGCTCCTGCATAAACGGATTGCACAGTGCATTATCCAATATTTCTGAAACTCAAAGAATTTTTTTTTAAAGATAATTAAGAAGAAGAATAGGCTGTGGTCTGTGGTGAATGTGATGAATGACTTTCTTATATTCTTGTCCAAGAATTATAAATTTTTGACCTTTTTGATCTCTTCAATTTTTACTTATATTCCTCTCTCTAATTATTATGAACAAATAATATGTGTGTCAGTGTGTGTATCAAAACGACGTTGATCGTCACTGATCCACGCATTTTTCTACGGCAAGTATAGTAGCTATGCTAGGGTTTGATCGTGTCACCAAAGTAAACAAAAATATATACTATTAAATTGTTGAGAAATGGAAGGTAATATCACTCAAACATACCCGTAGGGATTTTAAAAATTGGTTATAAGAAAATTAAAACGTGCTGAAAATTTTCACTTTAGATTTTTGTTTGCTTTTTATTTTTCTATTATTATTTATTTTAGAATGATTTTGGTTTTTTTGTTTTTTTGAAAATCCATCTTACTATCCATTCAATTATATATATATATATATATCTCTTATTTTTTATCACTGATCCATTGTATATATATCTCTTATTTTTATCGTTATATTTATTTATTTTTTGGTCGCGAGAAACGTTATTAATCCACGTTACAAACTCATTATATATAATATATGTATAGTATTTTAGGGCAGGGGCAAATCCACCAATAGAGTAGCAGCTAGGATTTGGTTTTGTCGCCATGTTACCACTACTCACACGATTCACGGATCCATCCAGTACACCCGCCAAATTACATATCCATTTTTGCATATTTTAATGTTTCTTTCGTTAGGAAAAAAAAATCTAAAAGAAAAAAATATTTTCTTAAAACATTAGATGCAATTTGTTTCAATAAATAAGTGTTCGTAGTATTAACTTATACCAAGAAGCGAGTATTTCATTTACATGGTTAATTACATGCATCGTTTCTTATAATGTAGGATCTATATAATGCTTATTATGTTTACATAATCTGTCAACGTAATTTTGATGATGCAATAAAATTTATAAGTTAATTGTTTAATTATTCGGTCAAAGAGAGCGACAACATAAAGAATCTAAAGGTAGCCCACATACAAAGAACGAAAAAGTTTTTATTAAAAAATATGAATAGGAAAAGAAGGGCAAAAGGGGTAACTTCATGCGAGGTGTGACCGTTTGTGAGGATAGAATAGAAAGAGGGCGTCATGGTCGTAATAGAATATTAGACGTCCACATACTTAAAATCACTCACCAATCCTTTTGCTCTACTTAGCCACAAAGAAACCTACCCAATTGCCACTTTTGAACCTGAATGCTCTCTCTACATTTTCAGATTGGATATAAACGTTTAACCTAATTGAACCACACCAAAAAGGCATTGCGTCACTAATCATTTAGAGGTTATCAAGTTGGTGGGGCTTATGAATTATTTAGAGTGAAACATACAAATGATGGTTCAAACTGTCATTCATTCGCGAATATAAGCATCAACACAGATCTAGATTCAATTCATCGGATCCAAGTTTTTAAAGGGTTATTAGTCTTGAGATTCAAAAGTTTGTGATCAAAATGTTTAGTGATTTACTGGAACTTATAAATAATAATAATAATCTGAGTTACGTTTTTTGGATATTTAAGTTGTTGATAGTTTTATATCATCCTTCTCTTTCTAGTAGTTTCGCCACAAAAAAAATTCTCGGAAGTGTTTGTTTCAGTTCTTCATCTTTACTTTGTTTTCTATTGTTCGTCATTAGACAAAAAAAAAATATTATTGTAATTCATTTTATGTAGAAACTAGTAATAACAAACTTAACATTGATACCCAAAAAAAAGAAAACTAGTAATAACAAAGATTCTTGACATATATTCCTTTTTTTAATTCGTTTTTTTGTTAATGCTTTGCCAAATTAATTGCAACATGCAATAATACCCAAATGGATAGACGCGGATCCCATGCAGACTACTTTGGAAGAAAAGGAACGTGGAAAGGAACTTTTATATATCAATCGCCACTCACAGTAATAATAATTAATTAACAATAACCAAAAGACAAAACCCTTACATACAAATAAATAACCAAAAGAGTTTCAAAGCGCAGTCCAATGGAGTATCACGTGTCGCTCACTACATTTCTTATTATTTTATTTCATATACAGTAAAATTTTTATTAATTTCAGGACCATAAAATTTTATTAATTTAGAAAGATATTAATTTATAGAGATTTTTTTCTCGAACCTAAATTTTGAAATTTTTCTTTATTTCAAATAGAAAAATTGTTTTAAAGCTTATATTATTCTAGAATTTTTTTTTATTTCAATTTTTTTATGTTTTGTTATTTATATATTCAATATTATGTTAATATTCCAAATTTTCTTTTGAGTTGGAGTTTAAATTACCATAGTTATATGTATGTCTAAGATTTATAATTATTAATTTATGATATTATTAGAACCATATATTTATATAGGAGTTTCCAAAAAATTATTATCTTATTATTTTATCGAATATTGTTAATATTTACATTGGCCCAACTCGGGACTGACAAAATTTATTAATTTATCGAGTATTAATTTATAGAGGTTCTACTGTATAAAGGAATACGAGTGGGCACTTGCAATATAACTGCAGTTTATGGTAATTTGGATACATATTTAGGAAAATTACCTTCTAAGTTCTTAGATATAGAACATAAACTAGATACTCTAATATCACTATGTACTTGTTTTTTTTGGTTAAAGATATCACTATGTACTAGATAATAAAATAAATGAATAATATCAAATTCAATATCAATTTCATATATACTTTTTGGATATGAGATATTGCTGCATGTTATTAATTAATATCAATTATATATATATATATATAAAGTTATCAATTATAAATAAATATGGTTGGTATATATATTTGCTTAAATAGAAAAGTATATTTTTAAACGAAAGTTAACATGTTGCCAAAAACAAAAATGAAATTAATATATTTGTCAAGTTTCTCAATTTTTAAAATTTTGTAATTAAAATTTTTGTTATATGTAAATATTTGTAGGTCTAATATCTTAATAAATAATGTTTTTATAAGAATATGCAATTAACAAAAAAATAATAAAAAATGCTTTTAACTAAACGCCGATACATCCGACGTCCGTACACCAAAGCCTTCTTATTTGGCAAAGATTTGCTGTGTGCTGACGTCGTTATTGTACGGACCAACCTAATTTCTTCCTTTTTCATTAAAATGTTAATATTTACACATTAATACAATTGATCGAAAAACAATTAACAACAATCTTTGGGAGCATATTGACGCAAAAAAATATATCTCAATTTATATGCTTGCTACACTTTATTATGTTATATGTATATATATATATGCCTTTTTAATGCAAACAAAAACATATGCTTTTGATTTAACCTTTTTCGGTTTTCTTCTTTGGTTTATCTTTTGCCTCTGCTATTCGGAGTTTTAAATCTTTATAAGTGATGACCAAACAATCAACTCTAATTTTAAAACTAAAAACAAACTTTTGATTAAATTTGAACCCGTGTTCAATCATATTATTCTCTAATAATATAGTACTTTTATCTGGCGTCATTTTTTAATATATATATATATATACATGTATATATCTGCGTGTTATAGTTTTTGGGGAATATTAAATATTTCAATTATATTTTTGTTGAAATAATGATATGATATAGTTTTAGCAAAAAAATAATAATAATGATATGGTATATAGTTTCATATATTCGTAGTCAAATTTTTTCCTGGAGGAAGGATTAAATTCTCAATTGTCAAGCATGTGAGTAAGAACAAAACTTTTGAGTTTTTTTATTTATTTTAAATATCATTTTAGGATATAAATGGTTAACATTGGAGAAATTAGTGAAAAAAAAAATTTGAGATGATGCAGAAATAATTTTGCTCCACTTATTCTTCTTAAAAAAATTACAAGAATAATGTCTTTTAAATCTGTTAATAATTCTTTTTTTTTTTGTTTCCGGTAGAATGGATGAATTTTTTTCGATTATGCGTCCCACTTCAAATGGTGAAATATTAGAGAAGTACATTTATATTCCACCCTTTTTATTCTTTTAATCGTATAAAAATTTGCATCCAAAATTGTTGGGTTAAGTAAACATTTTTCAAAGGAATTAACCTGAAAATTTAGGTAGTGTTATTGAATGTTGTATTTTAATAGAATCTAATGTATTTGATGAAATACAATAAAATCCACTTTTATGTGCAAACTCAAAAACAAAAACTCAATCTTTAATTTTGAAAATTCGCGGGAAGCAATTAACCTACATTTTGACATACAAATCGAAGTATATAACTACAGATTAATGATGAGTCCACCTACTAATTTGATTTGATGTATTGGCAATTAAATTGGCATAATAAAAGGAAGCTTCTGGGTATACAATTAATCGTCCTAATGAAGTTGAGGTTGCCACTAATGTCGAACCACTCAAGGAATCTTTCTTACCAAACTAGATTAACCGCCGACCAGACCACGAGCATATTCCCTCTGCCCATTTCTTCCTATTATTTTATATTTCCTTTTTTTTTTATTTTAGTATAATTTTAATCTACTTTTCTCCGAGTTAGGAAACGGTGAGATTTATATTAAAAAAAAATGAAAAATAATACATCAACAAAAATTGTGAAAATGTAAAATACAGAGCAAATTAAGAAGTTTCTTTTTTTTTTAGGAAGTAGCAACGCATAAAGATTCCCAATTTAGCAATCCCCTGTTTTCCCGATCGCCGTCAACACATCTTCTTGATCTTTGAACATTCTCCTTGTCCATCACTTCATCATCTTCCTCCTCGTATTCTTCGATTTCTTCAGGTTCAATCGTCTCTTCTTCGTTCTCTACAAACTCATCTGAGTTTTTCAAGATAGAGAGTCGGAGACGACCGTTGCTTCGGTCAGCTTGAAAGCACCCGTTACGAGGCGGTGCCTTTGTGGCAGTCATGACCAATCTTCCATCTTCACGGCGTGGTCTCATTTGAATGCATTGAGACCCTCTCATACTGGTCAAAGGAGGTGGGAGATCACTAGGGCTCACATTCCCTTTCCTACTTTTTAAAGTTCTTGTCTCCGTTGTTGTTTCACCGAGTTTCTTGGTCTGGACGTCAGATAAAGTAAGCGAGAACAAATCTTCGACGTCTGTAACATCAGAGCCAGTTTCGCTTCCGAGATTCTCAGTGCACAATGCTAAACTCTCGTCGCTTAGAGTTCTACAAGAAGACGGACGTTGAACATAAGCCTTCTCTTTCTCAGAGCTCGTCTTTGTGAGAGAGGAGGAGGAGGAGGAGCCAGAGGATATGGACTGGAGAAAGCTCCAGCCACTCGAGTCAGGGCCCGTGGAAGCAGGTGGTCTGTCATTGTTACGGTTTCGGGTGTCCTCTGCATTAGAGGAGTCAAGAAAATGAGACTTGAGAGCTAAACCAAAGGGTTGAGAGAAGTGAGGATTTGGTGAAGATAGCCTAAGCCTTAAAGCCCTAGGCTCATTAAGCTGAGATGACTGAAAACCTTGTTGATACACAACAGTTCCCATAGCTTAAAGAGGATAGAAGAAATCTGTTTATGAAAGAGCAAAGACTAAAGAGGTTACTGTGAGATGTGAAACAAAGAAGTAGAGAGGTTTTTGGAAATAAGCATGAAGGATAATGAGAGGGAGAGGATGCCAATTTGTAGTGTCATTAAAGTGAATAAATAAAGAAAAGAAAGAGAAAGAGTGACTGTGCAATGTGCTGAGACTAGAGAGGTGGGTAAGGAGCTTTTCCACACCACCACTTGAATAATACAAATCTATTTTATTTAATTATGCCACACAATGCAGATAAGAATATTCTGCGTGTGTGTGTGTGTGTTAAAAGGTGAAGGGAAAACAAAAGTCATCGTATAGTGCACATGGTTAAAATTGAAAAACTCTTTATGTAATCTTTGTACTGTTAAGAAGGAAACAACCTGACTTTTAATTGATAACAAAAGGAGCAATTTTGAAAAGCATAGTCTATGTGGGAAACTTGATTAATCATCGTTTTTGACTAAATTGGCAAAAAAAAAACTGAATTATTCAGCAGCCAGGGAAGTTTCGACGACCCTCGTGTGATTTGGGCAAGAAAGAGACCACCGAAAAATGAAAAAAAAAAAACAGAAAGCTAATAATGAAAAAGAAAATTGGTGAATATGGTTTAAACTTATTTGATCCATAGTTTCAAATGTAAATATTTGTGTTTGTGTTTGTCTACTGTTTACATTTTTTTTAACGATGTATTTTAAAATTTATATCAAACATATTTTGAAGGCTGTAAAATAAATTTTCTTATTTTGCTTGCATTTGTAATATGCCCAAATGATGTTTCTTAAGAAATTTTGTGTTTTTCTTTACATGTAAATGTAAAAGCAAAAGCAAATCCAACAAACAGTCGGCCATTTAGAGAGAGAGACACGTAATGGGACTAACATGCCAAAAAGTTACAGACATGTTTTGCTCTTTCTTTTTACCTTCCAAAGGAAAAACAATCCAACAAATGATTGTTTGTTTTCCTCTCTAATACTCTCTTTTTCATATTTAAAGCAAAGAGTCGTGTGGCACACAGGGAGAGGGTGAGTCAAAACCTATGTCGGGTAATACTTAGACCCCATTTAAACAACATGATAACAACAGCCCACTAATTTTGAAATCTAAATCCCATTAACCGAAAAAGAAGAAGAAGAAGGATATTATTGGCACTAATCAAGGAAAAAACATAAAATGAATCTCCATGCAAATTTTTAGACAGGAATGGCCATAAATTGAAGAAATTGTCATGTATTAAGAAACCACGACATGAAACAAAATACATGAAAAACAAAACAAAAATAAAGTGTGCCAAAAATACACTCACCTCAATTACACTGTATTTATTTGAAAGGAAGAAAAACCCAATTTTCCGCCCACTTATTATGACCAAAACACGAACGAGAAAAATGTTTCTTAATAATCATGAAATTATGATGTTATTAGACTATTTACAATGGCCTTGTTAAAAAAAGTTTTCAACTGTTGAATTGTTACAATGATGTGTTGAAAAAATAGTTAAATATGATGTGGATTAATTTGAGTTGAATAGATTCAACCGGTTGAATCACAAAAGGCAAGAAAGAGATAGTGCCACATGGCGCATTGTCATTGATTACTAAAATTTTTGATATTTTTTTATTTTATCCTAATTATTAGAAGTTAATTATTTTATAATAAATTAATTTATTTTTAATTTATTTTATATCAAAATTCTTCATTTTTAATACTCTTTAAATAGAGATTTGATTCGTTTGATTTGGACACAGAAAAAAAATCTTATTAAAAATATAAAATAAGAAAGAAAATAAAAATTATTTTTAAAAAATTATTTAACTCTTAATTATTTTAATTTAATTACAATCTATAATTATTATTAATATATAATCATAAAAATATAAAATAAGAATATTAAATAAAATTGGTAGGATAAAGTATTGAATTTTATTAAATAAACTATTGTAGAGTGTAAAAATTGAATGTGTGTTAAATGATTAGGTGGAAAAGAAAAAAGATGATGTGGAGTGTTAAAAAGTAAAAATTAGGGTGTTGAATATAAAAACCATTGTTCATGGTCTTATGTCAACAGAAATAAATGAAAGAAACACAAAAAACCAAAGTGACCAAGGTTTTAGTTGTATGAAATACAATAAGGTTAAAAGACAAACAAGAAGAAGACACCTAGGTTTCAACATCCAAAACTTTCCTCTCTCTAATTCTAAGACAATGTTTGGGTTAAGTTAACATCAAACTTTGCCCTTTGATTCTTTGGCTAGCCAACAATAAGCTGCTTTTTCTTAAGAAATTAAATTTGAGATTAATTTCAAGATTTTCCCTCTTAAGCCACGTTACCTTGTACGGAACAGCTTATGAAGACAGAGTTTAAGACTCATTTAAGTCGTCAGCAACAACAAGTGATTCCCCACTAAACACTTTTCTTTCTTCTGTCTCCCTGTTAAATCAGATGCTTACGTACTTAACCCCATTTCTAAACAACAAAAGACACTTTTTTTTTCATAGTAAACAAATGCCCTAGGGTCACTGACTTTTCCTTAACTCTAAGGCATGTGGGTTTATTATTATATAAACAAATGTAACCTAGTTCTCTCTAACCTTACCATATAGCTTACACAGAAAAGCTAGAATGCGTGAGCTGTTCCTATTCCAAAGAGGGTGGGGGAGAGATTTGTGAGATCTTCCTGGGCTTCCTGTAATAGAAAAAGCCATCTCAGTTTTGTACTTGTGTTATAATAAAGAATGTGTAGCTACTACCATTGATGAACTGTTAGCATAATGCTAGCTTGTGCGCTGTATAGTACTATGATCAACTTTAATCACCCATTCTGTCTTTTCGAGGTTTATTGCAGACATGAACAATGCAAGTGGATCTTAGTTTATGTTTTCAAGAGATTCTATGATCACTAAACGGATTTGGTACGAAGATACCTTCGATTATATATTATACAACAAAACAAACGAAGAACCATTCCTTCTCTAGTGAGATTGTTTCCAATATCAGTACTTAGCTTCTATAAGAAGGAACATCTTACTATATATTCTCAGTGGTTGATCACGTATTACTTAGTCCACTGAAAGATGCAAATCAAGATTTGTTTTCATTTGCATTACCAAAAAAATGAACAAATGCAATAGAGAACAGAAATGTGGTAAACATCGAAGTCTTATATAGAACATGTATTATTAAGACCCTGTCGTTTTTGGCAATAGATCTAGCCAAGAAAGTTTTCAATTTTCGCAATATAACTCAGAAATCCGTAATTTCACAATCAATGCTATGCTATTAATTATGGTATTATCCATAAGTTATGTCATTTTTCTAGTGCCTCTCCCACTGCTGAAGGAATCAAGAATGATATAATTAAGCAACTAGTTGACATGCTTAGAATGAATAAAGAATGAAATAATAATTAGGATTCTCTAACGTAAGCAAGAGTAAAAAAGTTATGACATAGTTTAACTAATAAAATTGGAAAAAAGGAGCTGACCTGCAGACGTAATCTCCAGACAAATATCCACAAATTTGAATCTTGATCAGCATAGGTGGTCCTAAAATCCGAACCACCCCCATAGAAGAGAAGAAAGTAATACAGCAACCTTTGGCCTCTCGAAGGGAGAATGCTTTTGAGAGTGTCCTTATACAAAAGCTGCTTTTTATATGTAATTAAGGTTACAATAATTAAGTGAGTAATGACAGAAGCAAAAGCATCAAATTTTAATCCGAATATATTTTGACTTCGTATCACTCGCTTTGTTCATGCCCATGACGCAAGAAAGTTAAGAGAAAAAAAACGGAGTGAAACTTCGAATCATAATCCATCAGTGCTTGCTATTGGTTTTAAGATTTCAACTACTGGAGGATCTAAAAGCATAGAAAAATACGTCATACCACTTAAGCTCAAGTGGAGACATAAACTTAAGCCTTACGTTTCCATGTATGTTGTATGATTATAGCGTAAAACACGAGTATTGCATCTCGTGGCTCAATATATATTGCATACCAAAAAAAAAGCCATCCACCATCTTTTTGACCATATTAGTGGAACCTTTATGTACCAATTCTCCAACTTTTAAATTCTGACCCAGAAAGAAAACTTATATCATTAGAATGAGATGGGGAGCTTATCTAAGCCATGCATACACATGTTATTGGTTAACATATTTCACAACTTTAGGTAGAGAAAGAATATAAAAGCTTATATATTAGAACTTTCTCCTTTGCTTTTACGGAAGCATGACATCCACACAAGCTAATATACTCACATATCATCCAAACAAGCTAAAATTTCCACAGCTTAGATGTCAACATTGTAAAAAAGTTTAGCGTGGTCTAGTTATAACGACTAAAGTACGGATTATACGAACAACACTCAGGTAAACTTACATTTAGTTGATGCACTATTGGATCAATAATTCTTCATCAGCTCGGTCTTAAAGACATGTTGACTCATCAAAGGTGATTTAATATCTCACACCAGAAAGCTCGTGTTGGTTGCGCCGTGCCTAGAACGTCTCGAACCTTTTAATAGTGGAAAAAGATCTCAAATTAGAGGAAAATTTTGAACTTTCACGTAGAGCCTAAACTAGTGAAGAGATTGAGGCAGAAACAGATCAAAACAATTTTTAGCATTCAAAGTTATCGAATGATTCTTGAATGATTCACTTTCTAGAAATGGGAAAACATTCAACAAATAAGAATCTGTTCGGGTGGCGCTAGATACAAAAAAATTTCAAACCATTAAGAGATAGACAGAGAGGACTATAATATTTTATTATGTAAGATAAATAGAGTAAAAACAAGAACCAGGACACTCTTCACGAAATGCATATACAATTTGTTGAGATTAGGATGCACTGGTAACGCGTATGATATCCATTTACTAACAGAGGCAAAGGGTAACATAATTGAGAAGTTGAGAAAATTTGGACAATTTTGGTGGCATACCAAAAAGGGTTGTAGCAAGTAACTGATTGTAAGAACATAAAAGCTTGTAGCATTACCATTACACAATCTCCCAACAATAACCACACTAGAATAGAGAAATCTCTGTTCATCATACAATGTCATTAACATATCCCCCACATTCTCTAAGAAGTTCTTACTAAATTTCTAAAGCAAGTCAAATAATGCACTCTTGATCATCAAAAATGCTACCCTCAAGAATTCAGCATCTTAACAAGTACGATAGGGAAGGCAATGTCTAATAATTCTAACTATTGAGAACTTGAAATGATTTGGTTCGGTGACAAATTATCTAATAGCCTTAAACGTCTCATGAATCTACTAGCAGTGAGAACAGAACAATAATTCTTTTTGATGACTCTCCACAACATAAGCAGGAAAATTTCAACCCATATAAAGAACAAAAATGCAACATCAGGCTCATATGTGCAATAACCACGCGTATAAACCTTTCGAGATAATGAAAATGCATCTACATGTGTGTGTGTGTCGGGATAGAAAGGCGCGCACCAACGGAACATCTCTGGGTAACGACATCGTTGTACCAATCAAATTTCGATTTCCGAGAGACGAATCCCACAAATCGACTCAACATAGAAATCTGAGTACACGCGATTCACGAAACATCAATTTCTGAAAGTTTTAGGGTTTAAAATTTCGAAGGAGAAAATCAAGGTTCGAAGACGAAATAAAAAAGGTTCTGGGATTCGCCATGGAAATAAAAATTAAATGCCAAAAGAGATTTCTTGGAACGAATTTGCACGTGTGTCACGTGCCACTCCTTTTCAAATTCTTTTAACAAATATCTAACTGGAAAATAGAAAAAGAAATATAACTTCACTAAAGCAGTAAATTTTGTCTCTTCATCTTGTTGATACAAAGATATACTCGTTCTGTTTCTAAATAGATGATTTTTAAGAGTTTTCACATATATTAAGAAAATAATTAATGTTTAGCTATAAATACAATATTTTATTACACTAAACATTTCCTCATATTTATAAATCAATAGTAATTCAAGAAATTTAAATATTCTCAATTAATGTTTCTTGAAGTTTATAATTTGTTATTATTAATTAATAAAAAAATATATTAAAACACAAAAAATCAATTTTTGTGGAACAAAAAAAATTTCTAAAACATTCATTATTTAGGAACAGAGGAAGTATGTTTTTTCTTCTTTAAGCCGTAAGCTATATAGTGTTTAGCAAAAGTTAAATCTAGTTATAAAATAATTAAGGGTAACCATATGCTAACAATATATATGAATTAACACAAAATAATTAAAAAGTAAATTGTCAAATTAATCTAGCAAAAGAAAAGTTTTAACCGCGATTTATCCAACCGAAACTTCCACGTCTTCTGTAATGACCAGTTACAACTTGATGAAGTAGATAATATCATATTATTTCCAATCTTTTCTGAAAGTTTGACCGATTGATAGATGCAAAAACAAAAAATAAAATTTATGAAGAGAATTTGTTTGAATAAGATGAAGATCCTATGGTTAATTATAACGAGTCAAATGTTCAATAAAAAAAGAAAGATAAAAGATTCTAACAACTCCGAAATTTCCAATATAGCATTACCAATTACACCCATAATTAAAAAGAAGAAAATGAGGCTTTCGATATGAAAAATCAAACTTGGGAAGGAAGTGAATGAAGAAGACTTCATAAAATGGGATAAAACCATAGTCAAGACAAATAAAAACGTTACCAAATTATAATATATTGAATATTGGTAGCATTAATTTGTCCAATTTCGTTTATGCATGTAAGTCTAGACTTTTACTATAAATACGAATGGGACTTTAAACATGGGGGGAGTTAACATTGTTGATAAGACAAAAAAAAAAGGAAGATCTCTCTGATTCAAGAATAAAGGTACTTGAATAACATTTTTACTTAATACATGCATAAACATTTTCGATTACTATATGTTTTATAAAGTTGTGGGAAAATGAATACTTTTGAGTTTTGTGTATGTGTCTCAGTGCCTGTTGCATAATTTTTTTGTTTTGTTTTATGGTTAAATACCTTTTAAAAAAAATAAATAATATATATTATACGGATTTGAATTCAAATATAGTAACTCAATAACAATATTGTCACAAACCATTATGCTAAATATCATGATCAATTTTATCGGATGTCCCCGAAGGGACAAATATCATGATCAATTAAATGTTACTTTTTGGCTATATTCTTACACTTCGCTTTAATTTTGTTTTAGTAATAGATAATTTTGTTCTTAGATATTACGACTATATTGTTGGATCAAATAGGAGATACATATGTGGCTAATTTAATTTGAAGATTTTTCGAGTATCAACTACGTCAAGTGTTTATAATTTTATCATTTTCAAGTTCACAAGGTTGAACGGTTTCTTTATCTTTGGACATTTTTTTTTGTCAACTATATTTGGACATTTAATGACATGCGAGTGAGATATTTTTGTTTTGTTTGAGAAACGCACGCGAGTGAGAATTTTTTGAAATAGAAAAGGAAAATATATGTTCTATGATATTTGTTTCGATGTGTAAGATTAATACTAAAATGACTTTGTAGATATTTTTCTTATGTATTTAGTATTTACTACTTAGAATCTTGTCAAACACGATAAATACTATTTAATTTTGTTTATTTGAGGTATAAAATTGCATAATGCCAAAAAGGATTTGTGATGTTAATCGAATTATCTAAACAGATGTATGCTAATTATATATCATATGTGATATACATAATTAACATATGTGAGATATCAGGAAATTTTAGGACTTTTTAAATCAATAAATTTTATTAAGCACCCAATCAATGATATTTCTACAATTAGATATCTACCTATCTCATACTTGTATCATAAAATTTACCTTTGCTTTTTTACTTAAACTGGATGTAAAATTTGTATACAAAAGGTAATAAGAGTCATTTATGGCGAAAATCAAATGTTTTATAGGATTCATATGATGTTAGAAAAAAATTATTGTTTGTGCACAGATAAAATTTTCAAGGTTTGATTGGTTGGAGTTGTTTGTGTAGTCTAATTGTTGTAGGAATTATTCGGTAGATTGTTAGAACTATGATTTTAATTTGTTATGTGAATTTTATAAAACTCTAAAATAATTGTTTAATAAGGAAATTAACACAAAAAATGCATTATACCAGCTGTGAGCTTAGATAAGACTCACCTAGAGAAAAACAAATTGCTATAGAAATGTTTTAGACACTACTAAAAATTTCTAGAACTTTTATTAATCACATCTTGCAATACACGAAAATACAACATAGAAATAGAAAACTTGATCTTAAAAATGCTTGATCTATAACATGTTTTGTTATTTTTTCAAAAAATTAAACCACAATTCCGATGTAAAAAAACTCATTGTAACGCGTCTAGGGATAATGGACTCTAGTCTAGACAGTGTAAAAAGAAAAAAAAAAAAAGGAGGAGACAGTAAAAATACAATAAGAAAAAAATAAAGGGAATTAAGAAAGAAGGTAAGAAAAATTCAAAGCGAGGTTCTCGGGAACCAATCTGGAAGAGAGGGGTGCAGAGAGAAGGAGAGAGAGAGCGAAGACGATGGCGATGTTAGAGATGAACATTTTTGGGATATTCATGGTGCTTATGTTGCTTCTCATCTCCCTCATCATCCTTTTCGCCTGCAAGCCATGGCGCTACTTTTCCCGTTTCCGATCCTCCCGTTTTTCTACCTTCAAGGTACCTACCTCCTCTTTTATCCATCTCCTTCTCCTTCTCTCTCTATCTATCTCCCGAGCCTTCGTTCCACGGGCTCGTTCGATTCGATTGTTGTGTGGCTATCGGACGATCCTTGCGAAATGATCAATTGTGAGTTTCGGTAACGCTTGATGATCAAATGACATGTGTTACGTCGCTGGATCATGCCTTTGGCTTCCCTGAGTATTTGGGCGTTTTTGCTCGATTGGCGATTTCTATGATTGTGTCGACGCGGGGCGGTGAGAGTGTGTTGATTGTGTTTGCGTTTGAATAATCTGATTGACTTTTGGAAATGAGAATGTGTTATTGAGTTTTTAACTGTTGGAGAAAGTTCGGTCCGCAGAGGATGCTCTCGTAGTTAGGTTCTTTTGTAGCTCACGGTTTGATAGATTCGTCTGCGTTAAGATATAAGCGTATCTGGGTATTCTGCCTGCTCGATTTGCACAAAATCTGTTTGTTTGAAAAATCCGAATGACAATTCCAGGTACTTTTGTGTTACATGTTTTCTCCTTCTTCTCTAGCCATGTCTGATTCAGTAATCGATTGAGACATGGCTAGAGTAACGGGTCAAGGTCTCAAGTTTGTGCTCAAACTGTTGATGTGCGCTTAGACAGACGCTAGAAATAGGGAACTGGTGTTAATTTGCTAGCAAACCTGTCGTTTTGTTTCTGAATTTGGAGCTTGGTGCTTGTCTTTATGCAATGGTAACCATAGGAGGGACAAGAGAAATATGAAAGCGAGAGTAACAAGAAGAATAAGTGAAAAAATGTGAATGTTGCAAAGAATATTTCAGTGAGGTGAGGTGGAAATTTTACTGTGGGAAAAGTTCTTCCTCATTAGTTACCTTTTATGTAGGAGTTCTGTGAGTTTCTTGTATTTTATTTTCTAAACCGTGAATCGAAATTTCATGAAAATGATAACAAACATATGGAAAAAGTGAAATCACTTATTCATCCATTTTCCAATCCTTCTAATCTCTACTCCAGTCGGAGCCTTACTAATCTAACAGATGTTCTATTCTCACTGGGAATACACTCATCTATCTAATATGTTGCTTTTCGCACGTAGATTTCATGTGTATGCAACAATTTCTGCATAACTTGGACAACATGCTAAAATTGTAACTAAATCCAGCATATTATTATTACGTTCTTATATAAGGAATCGTTTTCTCTGCTGAAGTGAGTTTCTCAGTTTTTGGCTATAGAACATCCAGTTTACGCGACTTTTTTGCTTCGGTCATAGCCCTGATACTTGCAGCGCCATTCTTTGCAGGTGGGAGATTTGCAGAGACCCCTTGTATCTGATGATGGAAATTTGATCCAAGGCCAAACCAGTGAGGTAACAAGGGAATATGATTTAGAGGGAGCTTGCTACCAAAATGAAGGGCTGTTGCGTTCATCTCTGACTGAGGGACGGGTTTACAAACAAAGGCTTCCTTCTTCATCTCCCCATCTCACCCAAAGTAAGTCTTTGCATCCCTCTTTCTTCCCCTCCTAATCAGCTCTGGTGAAGACCAATTAAGTCGAGTCTACATCATTAGTTTCATGGAAATGATACAGTTGTTATCAGCAACATCCTTGTTGTGTTATGAACTCTATGCATCACGCTTTCTTGACCTTACCAATCGGCCCTAAATTTATGTAGGTGAAAGCTTTGTTCTACAAATAATTTCTGAACCTCCTGATGATGCTTTGGTGGGCCAAACGCTTAAACATCCAGCTGAAAAAGTTAGCCTGGAAGAAGTGCAAACATATGACTGGCAGAATAACAGAAGTCAAAACCTGCAACATGATCTGGAAAAGGATAGACTTACCGAGCTTTCTCCAGGACTTGTTAAAGATCAAAGTAATTTCTTTTTCTTTTGCTTTGCTAGGGTGTGTAATACAACTTCAATCCATCTCTTCAATTAGTCGTGCAAGACATATATCATATTTTGTGTTAGAAGTGCAGGAAGTTGGCTGTCCCTGGAGGTCATTGCGGGTCCTTCCATTGGGCTTCAACATGCTGTGCATTCCTCAAGTATCTCCAAGCTGCCAGTGAAGCTTGGAAGGGTTTCTCCTTCTAATTGGATATTGAAGGACACAGAAATTTCAGGGAAGCATGCACAAATAACATGGAACTCTACTGTAAGGAGCTACATAGTTTCATTTATTTGACTTCTGCATGTCACTTCTTATTACACTGTGTGTCACACCTGCCTGGCTTTGATTTCAGAAATTGAAATGGGAGCTGGTAGACATGGGTAGCCTAAATGGAACTCTCTTGAACTCTCGGTCAGTAAGTCATCCTGATTTAGGCAGCCGGAAGTGGGGTAACCCTGTCGAGCTTGCAAGTGAAGATATAATAACTTTGGGAACAACTACAAAGGTCTATGTAAGTCGATCTGAGTCGTTGAAGGTGCTTGCTGATAATGTTTTTTGCTTTTCTTAATTGGTCTTTTCATGCAATTTCGTTTCATCTTTGGAAGGTCCGTATCTCATCTCAGAATGAGTTTCAGACACCGTTCAGAATTGGTGTGGCCTCAGATCCCATGGCTGCACGTCGAGGAGGCAGGAAACTTCCAATGGAAGATGTTTGTTATTACAAGTGGGCGCTTCCTGGGGCTAATAAGGTGACCTTGATTTGTGATCTTGTGTTGTTTGTGTGATGATAGATTTCACTGCTTCTGCTAACATAATTCTAAATGAATACGGTTTCAGTTTGGGCTGTTTTGTGTTTGTGATGGACATGGGGGTGCAGGGGCTGCTCAATCCGCTAGCAGGTGAGTCATTGTTTTTAATTTAGATCACCTCAATTCACTAGTTCTTTTATAAAATCCTCCTTGATATTTCTTATTCTGGCTTTCTTTTTATGCTTAACGTACCAAAGATATTTTACTTACTTACCTATTTCTAACCTGAAATAGGCTGTGGTTGGTTGTGTTTAAACTTCTAACGGCATCCGCCTTTCTGAGTTTGTCCTTTGGTTTTGCTTCATTTATTAATCAACTTTTGATGTAATTGAAAGATTTAACGGCATTTGATGAGCAATGCAAATGTGTTCAAGTTATGGCAGGCATGGTTGCAGCCAGGAACAAAAATCGTTGTTGAAACTTGTTCTGTTCATTTTTGTAAATGGGCTAGTCACTATTTGTTAGGAGGTTTCACTAACAACTGGAGCATCTTTGGTTTGAAGTTTTGTCTTAAACAACGAAAATGATATACTTGAATATTTAACCTAATTAAACGTATTCTCCAGAATTATTGCTGAGGTTCTGGCGAATATTTTATCAGACTCGCTGAAGAAGGAGAAAGTGTTATCACAAAGAGATGCTTCGGACGTCCTTAGGGATGTGCTTGCGACAACAGAAGCTCGCTTGGATGATCACCTATATGAGGTTCTGAAGCTAGTCCTTTTCTTTCCTTTTCCTTTGATTGCTTGTTTGTCTTCTTGACGACTTGAGTAGAATTCTTTCATTGCTTCCTACTTTATGAACTAGTCGATCGATGCAGGGTTGTACAGCTACTGTTCTCTTGGTTTGGAAAGACAGTGAAGAAAATTTATTCGCACAATGTGCCAATCTTGGGGATTCAGCATGTGTAATCAAGTACGTTAAACATATTATATTGCTGAACTTGCATTAACCAGACTACCAGAGTATAAACTTGTAGCAGCATTTCTTGGTGTAGAAAGAGGGACGGGACTTGATTACTCAGTTTAGAAACAAGGATCTTGCGTGTCTAAAGCGTGAGTGTGGTCTTCTTAATGAAAGCCTCTTGTTTGGAAACAGTAGATTATTTCTAATCTAGGGTTTATGGTAGAGTTAAATAGACATTAATAGATGAGAGATTTATGCTTCTTCTTTGATTCTAATTTAGGGTTTATGGTAGAGACATTAATAGAATTTTGTTGAATATGAAAATCCTATTTGAATGATAGAGTATTGTTGTTTCGATTTGCGGAAATAGAAAGAGAGTTTATCCGTAAATTGACACCGATCTTAAGTAATAATCACAACCCTATCAGATAGTTGCTTTACTCTCAGGAAATAATGGTCTCGGCATGATATAATAGTAGCTTCTAGTTCTTTTAACTGATTATGTGGTTTGCATTTGGCAGTCTTGATGGGAGATATATACAAATGACCGAAGATCATCGAGTAACTAGCTTGACCGAGAGAAAACGAATTCAAGAGGCAGGACTATCCTTGAGAGATGGAGAGACTAGGATCTTTGGTATGACCTCAATGAATTAAACAAACACTCTGGTGATTCTGACTCCATTGTAACAAAATGAACAAATCTGATTTGATAAATTTTTGCAGGTATAAACCTTGCGAGGATGCTTGGAGACAAATTCCCAAAGCAGCAAGACAGGCGTTTCAGTGCAGAGCCATATATAAGTGAGCCTTTGCGTATCGATCAATCTAATAAAGACGTGTTTGCTCTCTTGGCTAGGTAAAAAAAAATTAACATAATAATAAGCTTTTCCCGTTTTCTCATTCTTTTTCGCTAATTCTAAAAGCCCAAAAAAAAACAAAAAACAATTCTGCAGTGATGGGCTATGGGATGTGGTGAGTCCGAAGAAAGCTGTGCAGCTGGTACTTCAGGTAAAACATTTTCTACTTCAATTTGAATCAGCAGCAAGACATTACTCTGTCTGAAAACATAAAACTCATGTTTATGTTTTAAAACGAATATGCCAGATGAGAGAGAAAGAGAGAGGGACAGAGAATAGTGCAGAGAAAATAGCAAACGGTCTACTGAATGAAGCTAGAGCGATGCGTACAAAGGATAACACCTCCATTATTTACTTAGATTTCGATTCTTCCTTGTAATGTTAGAGCACTTCTTTTTGTTTTAATATATTTGGGGAGTGTCTTTCTTTCGTGTACAATCTTTTGGTCTATATCTATGTCAGTATCTTAGGGTATAAGAGAAGAAAAAAACCTCAGGTGCAGAGTTTTAGAATGGGTCTAGCGAGCCATATTGGTTTCATCATCTCTTGCTTGTATAATAATAATATTAACAATTATAAAGGGTTATCTTTTGTTTTTTCTTCTTATATTGGAGACTCCATATTGAAGTCTAGAGTACCTACACACAAAAAAACAGATATTCTTGTTGTTTAGGAACATTAACAGTGGTCAGCCATGACTAAACATGTATATTATTTTTGATTGATTATTGATCAATGAAAAAAAATAGTAGATATAGTAAATTCAGATATTTTGGAATTCCTTCCTATGAGATCCTACTACCTAAATCAGAAATTTGACCCAATAATATTGGTTTAAGTAACCGATTGAATATCTTAAATCTTTTTTTTTTCTGTTTTTAATCAAATTGAACGCAAAAACTAAAAGATTTGAAATTGAAAACGAAGCGGGCCCAAAATCAGGAGTAGTTCGCGTCCACGCTAGAAGCATGAGTCCCTACCCACCAGATCAGATGCTCATTTATGAAGCGTCATTTAATCCCTCAACGAGAAACCTAAACCAAAGCCCACACATCCTTTTCTTTTCTAACCTCCACATTTTTTGAGGGAAAATCACAAGAAAATGGGTCTACATCCAATCGCCGACGCCGACGAGCGCAATCCCTTCGGCTCTCTCTCCGCCGAGGAATTCTACGCTAAGCATTCCGTTAGCCACTCCTCCGCCTTCATCACCAACCCTCGTGGCCTCAAGCTCTTCACCCAGTGGTGGTCTCCACTCCCTCCAGCTCGTCCGATCGGTATCGTCGCCGTCGTTCATGGCTTCACCGGCGAATCCAGCTGGTTCCTCCAGCTCACCTCCATCCTCTTTGCTAAATCCGGTTACATCACATGCGCAATCGATCACCAAGGCCATGGATTCTCCGACGGCCTCGTCGCTCATATCCCTGACATCAATCCCGTCGTCGATGACTGTATCTCCTTCTTCGATGACTTCCGTAAGCGTCAGGAGACGCCGGATCTGCCGTGTTTTCTCTACTCCGAATCCCTAGGCGGCGCAATTGCGCTATACATCTCGCTCCGCCAGAGAGGCGTCTGGGATGGACTCATCCTTAATGGTGCCATGTGCGGAATCAGCGCTAAATTTAAGCCGCCGTGGCCGTTGGAGCATTTGCTCTTCGTCGTCGCCAATCTTATCCCTACCTGGCGCGTCATCCCCACTCGCGGATCTATCCCCGATGTCTCCTTCAAGGAGCCCTGGAAAAGGAAGCTCGCGCTGGCTAGCCCTAGGAGGACGGTCGCGAGACCACGCGCCGCCACGGCCTACGAGCTTATCCGTATCTGCAATGATCTGCAGGAGAGGTTCGAGGAGGTGGAGGTTCCGCTTCTGATCGTGCACGGCGGAGGCGACGTTGTCTGCGACCCAGCGTGCGTCGAGGAGCTTCATCGACGAGCAACCAGCGAGGATAAGACGATCAAGATCTACCCGGAGTTGTGGCATCAAATGGTCGGGGAATCGGAGGAGAACGTCGATCTGGTTTACGGTGACATCCTGAAATGGCTCAAGAGCCGAGCGGAAAGCGCCGCTGAGAAGAAACGGGAGGCACGCGCCGCCGTTGACGGCGGAGCTTAGTGTCCTTTGACTCCTTGGGTATTGTGTTGTCGTCCAATAGGGCAGTGCCATCTGGCAAGTAACTATTTATGTTCATTGTTTCGTAGCACATGGTTTACAGTTAAACCAATGGTCATTAATAAATTATACCATATATAAAAGTCGTTGACAAGAAAAGAAAACCATATATAAAAGTTAATTGTTAAGATTCACTATCGTTTGACCAAAAAAAAAAAAAGTCCACTATCAATTTGAGAAAACTGGAATAACTAACCATCAGATACTGTTAAGTCGTCGTATCTGTTGAAGAATTGGTTATCGTAAGAAATCATATTCGGAACGTGAGACTTAAATTTATAACAAGGAATGGTTCACTTTTTTTTTTCTTTCATCTTTTTCTTTTCAAGGAATGGTTCACCTAAAAACGTAAAATGTGAACTTTCTTCAAGTAATTTGTGTCACTTGAAAAATCACGTTGCCAATTAATAGACCGTAAAATAGGCCCAATAAATTAAGGTAATAGAGGCCCATGAATCCAGTAAGAACCCAAAACCACATAAACCCTGCGAAATTCGCCGCGGCTGCAGTCGCCGGCGGCAGAAATGGGGAAGAAAAACAAGAGGAATCATGACGAGCCTGAGCTGGAATCGGAGCCTGAGCTAACTACACGAATCGATGGAGACTCTAAAAAGAAGAAAAAGAAGAAGAAGAGAAGCCATGGCGATGCGGAGATGGGTCCGGAGCAAAAGGTGAGTCTCGACGGAGACGCGAAGAAGGAAAAGAAGAAGAAGAAAAAGAAAAGCCAAGAGGAGGAGCTTGAGCTTGAGCAAAGCCAAATCCAAGAGGAGGAAAAGCGAAATGTAGAAGAAACAGACAACAGCGACATACCAACTGTTAGCATAGCCATAGCTGGTTCCATCATCCACAACACTCAATCACTCGAGCTCGCCACACGTGTACTCTCTCTCTCTCTCTCTCTCTCCCTTCGTTTTTGGCTTCCCGGAGAATTCAAATCCTCTCTTCCATTTCTATTATCAATTAAAAACTCGTACTTCTCTAACCATTTCTCAGCTCGCCGGCCAAATTGCTCGTGCAGCCACAATTTTCCGAATGGACGAGGTATGGTATTCCTCTTTCCATCCACAGAGCGAAAAAATGTGCTGAAGAGCTTTTTGCTTAATTCAGATTGTAGTGTTCGACAATAAGAGCATCTCAGAAATCCACTCTGCTGTTACGAATTCTTCTGATAGCAATGAAAGTGGTGCCTCCTTTCTCGCTCGTATCTTGCGGTATCTAGAGACACCACAGTATTTGAGGAAGTCTCTCTTCCCCAAGCAGAATGATCTTAGATATGTGGTGTGTACTGACTTTTCTTGTTTCCTTCAATTTTTCTCACTTTTGTTGTCGATCTTTCTTTTCTAGTGTCTTGTGACCAGATTTTTGTGATCTATAACAGGGTATGTTGCCACCTCTTGATGCTCCTCACCATCTGCGTAAGCACGAGTGGGAACAATACCGGGAAGGTAATATAAAAGTTTCATAGGCATCCAATGAGATTGCTTTAAACCCGCGACTTAGCAATTGTTTATTACATCTTTAGAGATACCATATTAAAATACCAATTATCTTACAAGAAGCTGCTGTGGAGAAATATGATTGTAGCTACTACCTTTCTTTGTTGTAGAAAAGCTGCGGTTTTGTGGTTTTTTGTTTGTTTCACCTTTGCTTTGAAAATGATAACCTTGTAGGTGTGACACTGAATGAAAAGGCTCCAAACTCTGAGGGTACAATGGTTGATGTGGGTTTAAGCAAGGTATTGTTAGTTCCTCTCAGATGGGGATATCTCAATCGGGTCTTTTTTAACCCTGTATTTTACAATTTTTTTGTTGCATTGGGTTGATTCGGTGCTCATGATGCAGAGTATTGTTGTTGATCAAGTGCTTAGTCCAGGAGTTAGAGTCACGGTAGCGATGGGAACCAACCGCGATTTAGGTACCGATAATCTCTATTTTCTTTTAAGTCATTATCTTCAACTATTTACTATCTTTAAATTCTATAATTTATTTTACCTTGTTTCTCAAATCTTCATTGCACCGCACCCAGAAAATTGTCACCTAGAGATATTTAGACGCGGAAAAATGTTACCTATATCTACTTGTTAAGTTAATGAATTTTGAATTCGTCTAGATTTGGTACGCCAGATAGTTCCGCCTTCTAAGCCAAGGGAAGAAGCAGGAATGTATTGGGGATACAAAGTACGATATGCATCACACTTAAGTTCTGTGTTCAATGAATGCCCTTTCGAGGTAATAATAACGATACTCTGCTCCTCATCCTTCTATGAATTATATCATGTTTCCTGCATAAACTTATTTCTTAATACCAAAAGCAGGGTGGTTACGATTATCTGATCGGTACCTCGGAGCACGGCCTGGTAATTAGTTCATCAGAGCTGAAATTACCAACATTTAGGTGATTCTCATTTCCCCCTAACTTGGTATAAGTTTATGTCGAAACACATCATTAGCAGTTTGAATTGGGGGACTGACTTAGGTGGTTGTGGCATGAATATCATAGGCACCTATTGATTGCATTTGGTGGACTTGCTGGTCTTGAAGAAAGTATTGAAGAAGATAATCAGTATAAGGTTAATGTGTCTCCATGACCCTTATAGAATCAACAAAGTTCTATTAGAAACCTCGTATTCAATTCTCGAAGATTTAAGGCTGTTTTGGTCTGTGCTGTGTCTTTGTTATGGACACTAAGAAAAAGACTTCATTTTTACAGGGGAAAAACGTTCGAGATGCGTTTAATATATACTTGAATACTTGTCCACATCAAGGAAGCCGAACCATTCGGACAGAGGTATTCGCAGATCTTTCTTATGAGGTTTTTTTTTTTTTTTCC
>OVAY01000058.1:55422-117244 GCA_900406395.1 Kernera saxatilis
TTTTTTTTTTTTTTTTCCTTTTATGCGAAATTGGTCTGGTCTTTTGTATGTTTCGTGATGATTGAGCTGAGTAAATTGCGCAATATGCAGGAAGCAATGTTTATATCACTTCAGTACTTCCAGGAACCCATTAACAGGGCTGTGAGAAGACTTAAAGGTTGATGATAGAGTCACTTAAGAAGCTATTGTTTTCATAGATTTGAGATTTTTTTTTGAAGAAGAGTGATGTAATGTAATTTATGTCGAGAGAACTTCTAATTAATGTTTTAGAATTTGGATCAAGTTTATGTTGTCATCATAATATCCCAATTTTGGGTTTAATACGTAGCCAAGATATGTACCATTCTGGATTCAAACACCAAGGTAAAAAAAAAAAAAAAAAGTTTACTAAAATACGCCAGCTATGGTGAGTAGGCCCATTAACTTACGACCAAAATAAAAAGGAGCCAGAAAGCCCAGCCCAAAAGAAAGAAGGGCAATTCTGTAAAAGCGAGAAGAAAGGGGATGATGTATAGGGAAAGTGTATCGAGCCGCTGGGGTTTGCAAACAAGCTCGACTAATCAAATTTCTTCCCGTCTCGTCTCCTTAATCTTTGGGTGGCTAACAACTAAAAGGGAAGGGCGACAAAAACAAAAATTAAAAAAGAAATTCTGTTTGGCAGTTGAAATCAGGGAAACAAGTTCCCGCCATGGTGACGCAGCTACAGCAGCAACGGAGTGGTAGTAACCGTCAGGACGATCCCGTCGAGAAGACCAAGTCTCTCATCTCTGCTCTCAACTACGTTTCTCGCGACCTCCTCTTGCCTTCTCACCTTCACGCTTCCGTTTCCTCCATCTACCATGCCTCCCTCTCCGATGCCCCTCCTCTTCCTCCTCCTCCTGTAACCAATTCCTCCCACTTTCTCTTCTTCCTTGTTCCGATTCGTGTGTTTCTGTGATTTGTGGATCGAATTTTCTGCTTCAGTGCTTCCTCTTTACTCGACTATCTGTTGCGTTTTGTTTCCGTACAGGCTTCTTGTGTTTTGTTTTCAAGGATTTTTTCTTAATAATTTACTTCTACTTGGCGTTTGCAGGATACTTGTTTGACTCCCTATGGAGGTGATTTGATGAGCGAGTTCGAAGATGCTCTTTTGAAGCAGCGACCAAACTGTGAATCAGGCTCTCGACTCACCCAATTAAACGAAATCCGGCATAAGACTCATCTCCGACACCGGTTATCTCAACTTCAAGGTGATTCCTGGTTTTTGCGTTTCTAATTTCCTGCAAACTATATCAAGATCTCCTATGAATCCAATTATCCTCTGTTTGAATCAGGATTACCTTCCACTAGAGGTGAAGACTTGCAGGAAAAATGCTTACTTGAGCTTTATGGGCTTAAGGTATGTCTGACACTAGAGTCTTCCTTTTATTGTGTCACACCGTTTAAAATATGAAACGTCCTTGTGTCGTGGTGTATGGCAGCTACGACAACTACAGTGCAAGGTTCGGGCTGAGGTGAGCTCGGAATACTGGCTGCGTTTGAATTGTGCACGTCCCCAAACCCAACTATATGACTGGGGCATGATGCGGTTGCCTCACCCGTTTTATGGGGTTGGAGACCCTTTTGCTACGGAAGCTGATGATCAGTTCAGAAACAAGCGTGATGCCGAGGTCATTTGGTTTCTGTACACAACTATCTAATCCAACGCAAATTTTCTTGCTCCCAGATTTTATTCTTACCTCTAGTGATCAAGTTTTTCTATGAATGGAAACTGATGGTGTTCTGAGATGATAGCCATAAGTACCTTTTACGAGGACAATACTAAGAGTTGCTACTAGGTTCTTATTTTCATTGGAAACGGATTTGCTAGATGAATTTATTAGAATGGTGCAAGTCATATTTATGATTTTTTAACTCCATGCGATATATGCTGCTGATGCGTTCAAATTCTTTGTCCAGAGATTGGCACGATTAGAAGAAGAGGAGAAGAATCTGATTGAAACGACGCAGAGGAAATTCTTTGCAGAAGTACTCAATTCTGTTCGTGAATTCCAGTTGCAAATTCAGGTGTCTCAAAAACGCCGTAAGCAAAGAAATGATGGTGTCCAGGTATGATATATCTCGCATTATGTTTGTCATTGCTCGTTTTTCTTGCCAACATTTTAAACCCACAATAGGTGGGGCTTGAACACAGTACATAGTTGAGTATTCCTTTACTATCATTAAAAATTTAATGTACAAAAGTTTTTACAGAAACAAAGAGAAAATTATTGCCATATATCTACATTATCTTACAGGCCTGGCATGGAAGACAAAGGCAACGCGCTACCAGAGCAGAAAAACTAAGGATCATGGCGCTTAAATCTGATGATCAAGAGGCATACATGAAACTAGCAAAGGAGAGTAAGAATGAAAAACTAACCATGTTTCTAGAAGAGACTAACAAAATCTTTGTTAGTTTGGGAGCTGCAGTCCAGCGTCAGAAAGATGCCAAACTTTCAGAAGGCATCAAACTACTGAAAGGCTCAGAATCTGACTTATCTGAAGTTGATGCTCCATGGAATGAAACATCCCAGGATGTGCTTCCTGACCAAGATACTGAGATAATTGAGTCTGATAATAATGATGATTCTAATGACTTACTTAAAGGCCAGAGGCAGTATAACTTGGCTATCCATTCAATACATGAGAAGGTAACTATGATTGTTTTTAGTATTTAATAGGAGTATGGTTAAGTTTGTGTTTAACTCAGCTATCAATGTTTTCTTTAACAGATAACGAAGCAGCCATCCCTTCTACAAGGTGGGGAACTAAGATCCTACCAATTAGAAGGGCTTCAATGGATGGTCTCTCTATTCAACAACGACTATAATGGAATTTTAGCTGACGAGATGGGTTTGGGAAAGACTATCCAAACAATTGCATTGATTGCGTATCTTCTTGAGAATAAAGATGTGCCTGGGCCTCATCTGATAGTGGCTCCTAAAGCTGTGCTACCAAATTGGGAAAATGAGTTTGCAACATGGGCACCCAGGTATGTTCCAAACAACCCTTTTTCCATTAACTCCATTGGTATACATGTTATGTATGAAAATTGTTTTTGTCCATTTGACAGCATTGCCGCTTTTCTTTATGATGGACCGAAAGAGAACCGACATGAAATAAAAGCAAGAATAGCAGAAGAAGGAAAATTTAACGTCTTGATTACCCACTACGATCTTATCATGAGAGATAAATCATTTTTGAAGAAAATTGACTGGAACTACATGATTGTTGATGAAGGACATCGGCTGAAGAACCATGAATGTGCTCTCGCAAGGACTCTAGTAACAGGGTATGTTTCTGTATGAATCTCTGATCTTTAATAAGGCTATCGAGTTTCTTAATGGAAAATTTAGACACTGGTACGCATTAGTTTGATGAAGTCTGAAGTGATTGATGTTAATTGATTGTTACTCTGATTCATCTCTTAAGGATGCTATCACAGAGGAATTTTGAATACTAATTTGTCCTGGATGCAGCTACCGTATTAAGCGCAGACTTCTATTAACTGGGACGCCCATACAGAACAGTCTGCAAGAACTATGGTCGCTGCTCAATTTTCTCCTTCCTCAGATCTTTAACTCGGTTCAGAATTTCGAAGAATGGTTTAATCCACCTTTTGCAGAACGTGGTAGTGCCAGTCTTACAGATGAAGAGGAGCTGTTGATTATTAATCGTCTGCATCATGTGGGTTTATGATGCACCTATCTTTGCTTAATTTTTGTTTTTTGTTAATTCGCTATGCAAAATATTCATTGTTAATGTCACTTTCAGGCCATAAGGCCATTTCTACTAAGAAGGAAGAAAAACGAAGTTGAGAAATTCCTTCCTGGAAAGACACAAGTCATACTGAAGTGTGACATGTCGGCTTGGCAAAAACTATATTACAAACAAGTTACCGACGTAGGCAGGGTCGGTCTTCATACGGGTTTGTAGCTTAATTTTAACTTCTACTCTCTCCAAAATCCTTTCATCTTTTGGTATGAAGATAATATATCAGGACGTAAAACTGCTTAAATTGCTAATGGAGTCCTTATGTGCAGGGAATGGGAAATCAAAGAGTCTGCAGAATCTGACAATGCAATTAAGAAAGTGTTGTAACCATCCATACCTATTCGTTGGAGGTGACTATAATATGTGGAAGAAGCCGGAGATAGTGAGAGCTTCAGGGAAATTCGAGCTCCTTGATCGCCTCCTTCCAAAACTGAGAAAAGCTGGACACAGAATTCTTCTCTTCTCTCAAATGACTCGTCTCATCGACCTTCTTGAGATTTACTTGACACTCAATGACTACAAGTACCTAAGACTCGACGGTACCACAAAGACAGACCAAAGAGGGCTATTACTGAAGCAATTCAACGAACCAGACTCTCCCTTCTTCATGTTTCTTCTGAGCACACGTGCCGGTGGTCTTGGTTTGAACTTGCAAACTGCAGACACTGTTATTATATTCGACAGTGATTGGAATCCACAAATGGACCAGCAAGCGGAGGATCGCGCCCATCGAATAGGGCAGAAGAAGGAAGTGAGAGTGTTTGTTTTGGTTAGCATTGGCTCCATTGAAGAAGTAATATTGGAGCGCGCAAAGCAAAAGATGGGCATTGATGCCAAAGTCATACAAGCTGGACTCTTCAACACAACTTCTACTGGTAAAAGTCATTGAAACACACGCGTACATTCTTATCAACTAAAACATGATTTTGTACTAAATGCTACTAATAATCTCTTTGAATCATCAACAGCTCAAGACAGGAGAGAGATGCTGGAAGAGATCATGAGCAAAGGAACGAGCTCACTGGGGACAGATGTGCCCAGTGAGAGAGAGATTAATCGTCTTGCAGCTCGAACCGAGGATGAGTTTTGGATGTTTGAACAAATGGACGAGGAGAGACGTCAAGAGGAGAAGTACAGGACACGTCTCATGGAAGAGAAGGAAGTTCCTGAATGGGCTTACACTTCACAGACTCAAGAAGACGAGTCTAAGACCTCGAAATTCCATTTTGGTAGCGTTACGGGTAAGCGGAAACGAAAAGAAGCAGTGTACAGCGACTCGTTAAGCGATTTGCAGTGGATGAAGGCGATGGAGAGTGAAGAAGAAGAAGAAGATGCTCCAAAGGTCTCTCAGAAACGAAGGAGGAGGGACACGAACAAGACAAACACACCAATGAGTAATGGGTTAAAGGTAGAGGTAGAGCCGAGTGGAAGTGAAGAGGAAGAAGAAGAAGAAGAAAGAATGGAGGAAAGTGGGAAACAGAGTGAAGAAGAAAATGAGAAGAAGCCAATATTCAGTTGGAATACTCATAAGAAGAAAAGGTCAAGAAACTCTTCTATGACCTCTTCATCTAAATCTAGAGGTAAAAGAAGCTCAAACGGAAGTCGACGAAACTGAGAAGAAGTTTCTGCAAGTATTAGACATTTGAGTTGGTCTTTTACTCAAAGTGTCTTATTACAAATATTTTGTTTTTTGGGCCTTCTTGCCACTCTACTTTCACCATTGGAAGACTATTATTCCTTATAAAATTCGCGTTTTACATTCTTTTTTGCTAATGAATAAGAGTTGAATAACTATAATTCATGATGGACACATAATCATCCCATCAAACTTTGCAAGTTAAGATTTAAATCAAATACTATTATATTTCGTACTTTGCAAATCGAATTAGTGTTTGGATTGCCCTAAAACGAGACAACGAAAAAAATTGATCAACATGAAAGTTGAAACTGGAAAACGATAACTAAATCTATAATTAGCGGTGAAAGAAAAGGAATTTTGATCCATTAAATAAGGAAATAGCATTAGCTTCTTCTTTTTTTAATCTATATTAATAGATGGAAGAGTACTCCCAAAAAAAAAAAAAAAAAATTACGATAAGCTCGTAGGGAGAAGAAGATCAAGAAGATGACCACCACCATGAAAATCGTGTCTTTTGCAATGCTAATTGTTCTTCTGTTCTCTATTGGTTAGTCTCTCAATCACCATAAATTTTGATCTTTTACTACTAATTAGTCTTTTGGTTTTGGATATACCAGCAAAGCAAGTATATATACAATATATAAAGTTTTTGTTTGATGATCTCTACGTGGTTTGTTAAATCTTTGTGTAATTTGCATGTTATAGATGATGTTGAAGGGTCCGAGAGTTCGGTGTGCTGTAACACCCATCCAAAATTTGGAGCCTGCAAAACGCACCAAGACAAAAAGAGATGCAACACTTGGTGTCTTCAAGGATGTACTAATAAGAAAGGCGGTTTTTGCAAACGTTTTCCTCGTGGAGCAGGAGCACAATGCCATTGTTACTGTTAAAATTAATTATTCTTTTCTTTTTTTTATGCTTGCGTTTGCGTCGATTGCAATGTATTTCACCTTTAAATTTATGAATTTTATAAAATATCTTAGCCAATTTCCTTCTCTTTTTTTTCGCAGAGTTTATAAATTAATTTTTATTTTTGTCAGCTAAAAAAGGAAAAGGTGTATATATGTATAGAGAGATAGAGAGTCAAAAGACAACGAGACGTATCTCCCGCTAAAACTTCACATCCGTGAGATCATCAGAGCCGGCTCAACCATGAAGAATTTGACTAGGGGTGAAACCCTCGAAACTATGAAATTTTATAAATCGTGAGAGAGGGCTTTTCTTTTTCTTTTTCAAAAGTCTAAATCGTTTTTTTTTTAGTTTGTAAATTTCCCTTACGAATATTGCATTCCCATAGCATGAAGCATAACAATCAGAATCAGTTGAGGCAAACTAGCCAAGGATGATAATGGGCATAGCATCATAACCTCTCAGCAATAGAGAAGATAGTAAGATTTACATAGAGATTTAAGCTCTAGTCAAAACCCATAACAAACTTTCTATGTCTATGCTTGGAAATGGCGAGTGTCCATATAGTTGACCAATTAATTCATGAAGGCACCTATCCTGTTCCTAGTCTTGGAGCCATATTTGGCATATCTAAATTTAATAGTTAAAGGCGAATCCTCCTAAACAAGGTATGTTATTTTTTTTGCCATAAACAAGGTATGTTATTTAATGTTTAAAACGGTTCTACATTATTTTCCTCACTTTGTATTTTGAAAACCCTTCCATTTAAAAATATGGAGCAATCTTGGCCGTCGGATCAAAAAAATAGAACCGTTAGGGAGCGCTTCTCCTACGCTCACAGAAAGGTAATAAATCTCTAAATCTCTCTCTCTCTGTCTATCTCTTGAGAAAATTTTGAATCTCTGTGAAAGGTTTTTGAGGATGAGATCTTCTTACCTGAAACCACCGCTTCCCAAATCGCCCATCCGTCTCCGATCGCGCCAGGTCCCCCTCTCCAACTCTTCATCTCTGCAAACACCACCAGGTATTTGGTATTTCACTTTCTCCATCATCTTATCCCAATTCCATCTCCCATCGATTTCTCAAGAATTGGATCATGATTCCCCCAAATTAGGTCTGACGAAATTTCAGAAGCCGGGACGACGATTGAGCGATGCAGATCTGGAACCCAAACTCCCGCTCGATTACTCGTCCATCTCAAGCGAGATACACGCGCTAGCGAAGATGGTCGAGAAAGAGTTTGCCGAAGAAGAGGATATCAAATCCAGAGCTCTGGGTTCGAATCTGGAAAACCTGGCTGCAAACTCGGTTCCAGTGTTCGAGAGAGGGAGGTTCTACGAGGAGTACTCGGCCAAGAGGAACGAGCGACTGAGGCGGAAGAAAGGAGGAGAAGAAGCTGTAGAGGGATTGGTGAAAGGAACTCCTTACAATCTTGGAGTGAACCATGAGCCCATGACCACCAAGAGAAGAGGAACCTCCAAGAAGAAGACGGTCTCCATGGTTGAGAGTCCAACGCCCAGGTATTCTCTGAGGAGCATGACCAAGGAGAACAGGAAGCCACCGCTTCCTTTGAATGTGGCAGTAAGTGCAATGAAAACTGTCACCACTAGAAGGGGTAGGAGAATCTGATGTTGCTTTGGTGTGTGGTTCTAGGGTTTATTGCTGGAAATCGAAATTTGGGGTTTTGATTTCTTCATCTCATTTCAGTGTTGTTCTGCTGGCGGATTTCTATATAAATCCATCAAAGTTGTTTGTTTTGTTTTCTCAATTACCCATAGATTCAGATAAGCTTTATCTATAAAATGCATTTTTGGGTATCTTCTTCAGTAGCTTGCTTCAATCATATCTTCTTACACACATCATCGTAGATGAAATGGGAGTTTAGAACAGAATACGAATAAGCCTCTTCTTGCTTTGCACAGCCTGCTTCACAAGTAGTAGTGAATTATATCTCAGTTAGTTCCTTCCCCTAGTTTGTCTCTGTACTATACCGAGTTTGTGTAGTGAGCCTCCGATGAGGTGGGATGTGGCGCGTTGGATCGAAGTATCACTTTTGTTTAAGTTTCTCAATTTTATAAATTGAAAAAATCCATAAGCCAATAGCCTCATAAGCCTATATCTCAGTTCTCAGAATAGAGAGAGACGATCGTTTTTTTTTTAAAGATCATAACAAGATATCGGCAAAAATAAAACTAACACCAAAGTCTCGATATTTTTGGTCTTTGTAGCAGCAGCTAAAGTAATCCTGGTACAAAACAAACGACAAACATTGAGAATTACCAACATCACAGAGATTTAATCATCCTCATTAACTTCAAGGTTCTTCAGCTTTGATTCCAACTCGTCATTCCCCTTACCTTCCTTCTCTTCATCTTCCTCGTCATCTTCCTCTTCTTCTCCATCAGGATCATTCTCGTCCAATGCACCAAGTAACTCTGGGGATTTCTTGAATATCTCTTTAACTTCTTCAATGCCTTCCTCTGATATGATATTCCCGTCGATGTTCAACAGCTTGAAATCTTCTTTCTTAACAACAACATGAGCCAACGCTCGTGCCCCGGCTCTTCTTATGAAATTGTTGCTCATATCGATGTATTGCAATTTCGAATGACCCTCTTCCATACTCTTTGCAATCTGGACACATCCCTCATCTTTCAGCTCATTCTCAGACAAATTCAACTTGCTCAGATCTTGTTTTGCTGCTACACAGGCTGCGATAGCTGAAGCGGCTTCAACTGTTATGTCATTTCCTGCCATTTCTAGAACTTCAATGGACGAAGCAGACTCCTCGAGAGCGTTTGCTATGGCTATGGCACCTTCATCCTCTAGATTTAGATAACTCAAGTAAAGCTCAGTCAAATGTTTGAAGCTTGAAAGAGCTTTGCTCAGAGAAACTCCGGCTTCTGTGCCGAACATATTATCCCGCAGATCGAGTTTCTCTATATGAGTACAATGCTCAAGTGCTTCTGACAAAGTGATTCCCCCTTCTGAGTCGACTCTTGTGGAAGAACACCGGAAATTCTCCAGCAGTGGCGATCGCGTGACAACCTCTGCAATTGCAATTGCCCCTTCATCTCCCGTCATGTTATTGTGAAAGTGAAGGACCCTCAACTTCTCTGTTGAAGGAATCAGTTCCGAGACCGCTCGTGCAGCTTCCTTCGAGATACCATCATTCATCAAATATAGCTCTTCCAAAGAGCTCTGGGATTTTAAGAGTGCCCCAAATGCTCTAACACCCTTCTCACCCAACGCATTGTCTGATAAATTGAGAGATGAAAGACTACTACCTTGTAGTGCATTCGAAAATATGTTCATAACATCAAGAGCTTCAACCTCGGGTCGTCCAGCAACAAAGTCCGACAAGTCAACTTCCTTAAGCTGATCTTTCAGAGAAGTCAAGATAGGCCCAGCAACACGAGCAGCTCCTAAGCCGAAACTCCTATTGCTAAAGCATATCTTAGTGTAAGCATTGCCATGTTCCTTCAACGGTTTGAGAAGCTCCTCAGCCTCCTCAGCCTCAATAAAAGCCCGTTTGCCTTTGGAAATATCGAAAACAGTTTCACGGGGAGAAGCAGATTCTTCAGAAATTGATTCTCTTGTGGCAACCTTAGCAACAGGCCCTTTCTTAAGAATTTCCAAGATAAGCTTACTGCACTCTTTGGCATAAAGCTGTACAGCTGAACCGCCATCACCGTCAGGTTCCCTCTCAAACTGTTGGTTTGCAGTGGAAAAAGCAATGTCCTCGATCCTCTTGGCATTCTCCGTAGCCTGCTCTGTGGTCAAGCTACCGTACTTGTCAGTAAAAATGGTCTTAGAAGAGAGGTTGTTCGTTATGCGCTCTATGAGAGCTTGCCTTGTAGGTAAACTCGGGGGCCACAGTTTAATCGAGAATGCATGAGGACGGGAATCAAGTGTATCAGCCATAGTCACAAATCCAAAGTTTATATCACTGCAAACACACAAACTAGATAATCAGAGGAGGCTCCATGGCTGTATTGTAATCAAACAAAGACAATAACATTGAGCCCAAAGGAACAACCATTTGCATCTTCAATAAAATCACACTTTCGAGAGCAGAAAAAGACTTAAATCTAATAATCAATCACAAAATGCTGTGCATAAATCCTAAAATAGAGATTAAGGATAGTAATCGTAAAGATCGGAGATCACATTCCCTAGTGGATAGTTTCCAGAAGAGGCATCGAATCGCGAACACAGAGTGACATTGGAGCACCAGATCCGACGAAGTCTCCGTTTGCGATGGGAATAAACATACATAAAAAAAAGCGTACCTATACTGCGATGAAGATTGTCTGAATCTGGGAGCTCTGAGACTATGGCTGCGAAATGAAGGGTTAGGGTTTTTGTTTTTGTTTCGGGTATCCCAGAAAGAAAATTTTCACCGGAGCTCCTTAAAATTAAATCTCCCTCCCACGTTGAATCCAGGAAAAAAGTCTCTGTGGACTCTTAAAACCATAAAGTATTCAGAAAAAAAAAAGAAAACTAATAATAAATCGTGACTTCATGAGTCATGATTGAATACCATTACAATTATCACCTGCCGCACCAAAACCTTACTTTTGAAGAAAACGTAGTAAATTAGATTAGAATCAACGTCTGTAATTTTGATACCTTTTTTAATTGTTGTCCTTACCCCTTACGTATACTTTATTATTATTTTCTTGGGGTATATTAAAAAAAATATTTATCTTAATTTTCAGTAATATTTTCTGTATTAAAAATAAATAAATAAAGAAGTATATTCTGAATATGAGAGTAGCAGCAATTATATAGTTTTACAACATGTCAGCCACTTTCGAATTCTTTATTTGTAAATTAAAATGGGACATTATACATATACTGTATAAAGGTACCTAAAATAATTAAAAAATCGACAACATTCATTTTTCTCTGTTGGATTATCTGATTATTCAGAGATGAACTCATTAGTCACAACCTACCCAAAGTATCTTTTCTTCGAGACAGAGGATCGTTGGACCGTGGATTTTGAATTGAATAATGGAAGTTTACCATAATGGTGTTTTTAGATACAACGTGGCGATTTCTTTGAAGGCCGATTGTGATCAGAAGAGATTAATACAATACAATGGACCAAAATGAACCAAAAGCACAACAAATGACTAAAACAACAGAGGATAGGACAGGACGATAAAGACCCTCTAATGGCGGCTTTCTCTCTATATTCCTTGTCTACTTACCTCTCTAGTTAGGTGCAGTCTTCTTCTTCTTCCACATTCTACAACCTCAAGCTTTGTAGGTTTGTCGTAGACTTTGTTAGAGCTCTACAAAAGTACTCTCTTATCTCTGGTATCGTTCGCTGCACCAGCTGGTTCTGCCTGCATTTTTCATTCACTATGTTTCAGACAAATGGTGATGAAAGAGCGCTCAAAAGAGGGAGAGCTAATTTATATTACCCAGGCATTGAACTCAGTTTATCGAAATGCTCCAGGATGAACAAGATACAAGCTTGCCTCAGCGACATCGCGTGGAATGCTTCCGAGAGATCGTACATGCTTCCTATGTTTTCCAACGTTATATCCTTTCATTCATAAGCAACCATGTCAGACTTCAACAATTATTATGCAAACCACATCACTTTACAATGCAATATTTCTGGCTTACCTGAGCAATTGTGTATTCACAGAGTCGCTTCAGCCCCTCCAACAGATACTGATCCGCTGCTCTTAGAAGATCTTGTGATATCTCAATTGTTATGTCGACTGATCCAGTGTATATAAACCTGAAAATCATAATCCAAGTGTGAGTCAATTACACGCATATGACGAGTTCTCACAGACTAGAGAAGTTCGTCATACCTCATCATTAACTCGAATACCTCCCATTTGATATTCGGAATCTCAATATCTCTAGCATCTTTTTCCTGTGGTATAAACAAAACACCAAGTGAATTGAGACATTTCAGCTCTAATTTGCACACAAGATACCTAATTATCAATGTATTCCTTTGACAGAGAGCAGAACATCATAGGTCATTGTTAACATAGCTAGTAAATGATATTTTCATGTCCTCCACAAGAAAATATTGAAAAGATTTGGTCACCCAAAATTGTTAGTTCACTTACTCTGTAACCACCATCAAACATAGCGCGAAATGCATCTGAAGATGCCAGCAGACAAATTCTGTGTGCATAGAATGTCCTTCCTGCAGTATGATTTTTCTGTTTTACATATGGAGTTTGGAGCTAACAAGACTGCTGCAACTTCCGGATTAGTATGATTACCTTCGACTAGAAAGGTTACATCAGACAGCGTAGCATTATTTACATATTGCTCTCCGAGATAAACCTGTCACAAAAAGACAAACAGGATACTGCATTGAGAGTTCCACCCCTTGTCTATTGGAGAAGTGGAGCAAGAAGTAAACTCACCCTTTGTGTTGGAGAAGGAGGAGCAGCATCAATTGGAGAAAGTGACATAGATTTATTTGCTAATTTGTACAACGCTGCAGCACCATCAAGTTGCTGCTTAGTGTTTGTAGAACCAAGAAGCCCGAGTAGCAACTCCAACCCTGTCAAAAAGAAAACGAAAACACGATATAAACTTTTTATACAATCAACATCTAAAATGAAGGGTTAAACGCCTTAAAGTCTTTAAATAATCTAAATTAAAAAAGGAAAGCATTCTTCTCATTAGCTCAATATTTATATAAAAAGATGTCACGTGCCATGGTCATCAATGAATATGGTTCTCTGATCCTCTGGTGAACAGAGATGAGCAAGAGCAAGAGCAACTCGTCTTTGGATAGACTTCTCTGAAATGCGCATCAGGTACAACAGATGTCTCAGAACCTACAAAGGTAAATCAAAGCACAGAAATCTCAGACTGAAACTTCGACAGAGCTTCAGGAACTCGACCAGGATAAAGCAGTTTAACAAAAATTCGTGCATTGTGTGTGTTTTAGTCACCGGGTATGGAAAGAACAAGTTTGACAAGCATAATTTCACTTACTCTTCCATGTATCTTCTCCTCCAATCTCTTCAACGTTTTGGAGACACAATCTTTAGTTGCCTAAGAATCCAATGTATATATTATAACAAAAACAATTAATGTTGCTAAAACATTTTCAGTATCTAGCCAATAAAAGGAGTATGACAATCTGATTTTGGAAAGTAGAGGAAGGGTAACAACGCCATACATACTTGAACAATAAATTCTCCATCCTGTAGCTTCTGGATACCTCCCACCCTGATAAAATCTGACGCATTATCCTAGGGGAAGGAAAAGTAGATCAATAACATATTTAATGAGGTTTACCATCAAATTTTGCATCCTATTAGAACATATACGAAGGTAGCATATGACACACACCTCATTATCGGCAAGGCCATAAAGAGCAAATGCAGCATTGTGTTGCAAGGATCCATTTCTTGAATCGAGAAGCTTCAATAAAGGTCCTAAACCACCACTATGGGCAATACCAGCTTGATTGTGAGAATCCTGTGAGAAAGCGTATGCTAGAAATTAAAAGACATATCGGTTTTGTTATTTAATAGAACTCAATGGTTATAAGTCTAAAGAGTGAAGTTGCAATTTTACAACGCTCAAATGGGAATGCCTCAACTCTTAAAATGTAATTAGAAAATGTTTAAAACAAGAACCTGCGCCAATCTACCCAGTGCAAAGGCTGACATTTCCTTCAACTGAACGTCCGGTGACTGGAGCATCTCAATCAAAGGACGGACAGCACCCCTTTGAACAATGTGCACCTGCCACGTTATATTTTTGAGTATGAAGTGAAGAATGAAAAAAAGACACCTATAAATCAGGGAAGATAATAGATAGCGGGAATTGGGAACGTATATTTTACAAATCAGCAGCAACAAACAACTTATCACCTGGTAGTATAGCCAAACAGAAAGAAATAGTACCTTACAATCAGAATCAGTTGAGGCAAACTGCCCAAGTAATAAAGCCGCCTCTCTCTGGCTCTCAGAGCAACAGGAGCTGAAATAGACAAATTCAATAAACCACAAATGAACCTAGGGCTAACAGCAAAGGATCTTAACAAAAGAAAAACCTCAGGAACAGGGAAGCTAGTAAGATTTATAGAAACTTCAGCTCTAGTCGAAGCCATAACAACTCTTTGCTTAACCATGTAAATCAAAATAGCGAGTTTCCACATACCTGAGAAGCCCAATGACAGGTTGCAACGCCCCAGCAGAAAGAACCTCCTTTTTAATGTGTGGAGACGAATGTACTAAATTGCCTATAACTCCAACCTAAAAGCATGACTCAACTGGTTATTTCAATGTCGATCCCACGTAGATAGATAAGTATCAAAACAGTTGATTATGAAAACTCTCGACCCAGTAAAAGATTCCTAACCGCTTCATAATGTATAGCAGCATCCTCTGATCCTAGCATTAGAATGAGCGTGGGAAGAGCATTGCATTCAACTATCTGCAAAAAAAATAATTTATCATGCTCCATCCAAATCTAGGTAGAAGCTGTAAGATAGTAATATTTACCTGGTTCTTGTTATCATCATTTTTAAATGCAAGGGTTCTCAATGCCCCTGCTGCTGCTCGCTGAACCTTTGAATCCGAAAATTCAAGCAACTCCACGAGAGGTGGAATACCACCTTCTAGCCTGCTTGTCAAGAACTGGAAGCCATGAGGATAGTTGCACTGAAAACAAATCTTAAAAAGAGGAAATCACTTAAATATGCTGACCTAACACGGGTCTTGATGCTGCTGTTCTCATGAGCAAGATTGGTGATGGCATCGGCCGCTCTTCTGATAACACTATTAACAGCTCGAGAACTAGAACCATCTTTGTTTCTCTTCAACAGATTCACAAGATGAGGTAAGGCACCTTTGTCTACTATCAGTTTCTGATACTCTGGCTGTTAGCAGTCAATTACCACAACGAGATCACACAAACTATACATAATCACATCGGTATAGAAAAGCTCAATTACCAAAAGTTGCCTAAGTATACTAGATTTAGAGCAAAATAACAGAAAACGCAACTACTTTCTAACAAGCTAGCACACTATACAAGTAGCTGACCGAGAGAAAATAAGGATCAAAACCTTAATTGCAAGAAGACCAAGCGCAAAAGCGCTTCCCTTCTCGACCTCGTGTTCGAACGGCTTTTGAGCCATGTCTCCGTCGCTGTATGGCGGCGCCTGTAGATGCGTCATAAGAGCTGGAACAGCCCCTCCGTCGACAATCACGTTCACTAAATCCTCTGCTGAACATCGCAAGTCACTAGTCATGCATAAAAGATATGAAGAAACCGCAGAAAAAGAAGTAAGATCGGGGGCTGATCTTCACCGTCTTTGGCGAGCTCGGCCAGGACTTGAGTGGCGCGCTTTGCGGCAGCGCGATCGGATTCTTGCCAGGAGAAGGCGGAGTTTAGAACGGAAACTTGAGCAGCAACTTCGCTGAGAAGCGATTGGCGGCCGTCGGTGGTTGCGGCAGAGATCTCTCGATCCTCTGAAGCAGCTGCTCCTTCCTCTAATTTTCTCTTCTGTCCTTTTCGCTCCGGGAAGCTCCGGCCTTCTCGCCTCTCCGGCTGTTGCTCCATCGCTCACAAGCTCCACAGAGAAAGATCGATGCGAAGAAGAGGAGATCAGAGAAGAAGAAGATGAAGGAGCGTTTTGAAATCAATCCAAGCAGAAAAGAGATCAGGGGTATTTTGGGCATTTGCGTCCGACGAAAATACCCTGTTTATTTTTATTTTTTCTTATATTTTTTTTTTTTTTGTCTAATTGTTTTGAGTATTGTACTGTGGGGGAAACAGGAAATTCAAATTCGAACGATTTTCTAATATTCATTCATCTACATTTTCGTTTTGTTTGTTTATTTCGAAATGTTTTGTAGCCACATAATGCTAATTTGCGCTCTAAGCCAGAGATGAGCATTCACTAACTTGCGCGTGTATATCGAAAAGATTATCCCACGACGAAAGGGTTCGAGGTTGTGCAGTTTTATTGCCACAGCTCAAAATTTCAGTTTGATGGCTTTATCATTATTATTTAATAACAAGTAGTAGGCTTTTGGACTTTTTGTGGTCTGCCACGAAGGAGACGTCGTGTTTGAAAGTGTGAATAAAAAAAAAAAAAAATGAAAAATGAGAGAAGAAAGAAGCATTTCTTTAATTTTAAGAAGATAAAAGGAAATATTTCTTTATAGAGGGTGACCACATGAAATGAAAACTTCCGAGGCACGAGCACGCTTTTAACTTTGATGAAACAAAGGGAGAGAGAGAACAAACGATAAAGTGGGAGGAAATAAAGGATTTTTATTAGTATTCATAGCCCATTATGATATATATATATGGAACTCAATAGCATATTATCTTTTTGTTTTTTTCTCTCAATAGCATGTACAGTGTCTTAAATTTGTTTGTCAAAATGTGATTTATTCACTTTGAGAAAGAAAAAATAATTATTACTACTATAGGTTAAGTCGGCAAATGTAAAAGATAATTCGGTCAAGTGGTGATGTATTTGATGCTAGCTGGTGTCCATATACCATGTTACTTGCAATTTTGTTTTCATTTCACACAAATAATATCTGTGTTACTATAAATGACATGTATTTAGTTGTCAAAAAAAAATGACATGTATTTGAAATTAATAAAAATATGACGTATGACAGCCACGTTGGTGTAAGGAGAAAATACTACTTACCGGTCCGATTGATAATACAAAATGGTATAACTTTTTTAGCGGATAAAGCGGTAAGCCAGACCCAAAAAAAAAACAAGTACCGATCCAATCAGTACCACCATGTTAGTAATTAAAAAGTAAACCAGTCTTGTTAACACTAAATCGATTGAAGATAATATAATTATCGTTTGATGTGATTGATTAGACATATTGTTAAAGGACCATAAGACCTCAAATTTTACTTGAAAGAAATATGATATAGTTTCCTTATATCTAGGGATAGAAATTTAAAAACAAACTACCTAACTCATATAAGCATACCGATTCCCAATGGCGGATAGCTACTTAAGGGTTACAAAATTTTATAAAATCTCGTTTGAATGCTAATTTCATAAGTGATTGTTAGATGTTTTGGTTTGAGACTTCCCAAATGACCCCAATGCCTTGTTTTCAAATCATATGTTTCTAGTTTCTATCCCAATGTTTTTTCGTTAGGCCTTTTTCTACATAACCTCTAAACTTTCCGGACATATTAGTTATGTTTCTTGACAGAAGGATGACTAGCAATCTTCAGCACATCAACCTTGTAGAAATCAATGTTGTTCATGGTAAGGAGATTCCTTATGCGATCTTGGTTTCTTTGTGATGTATTTGATTATGTCTTCAGCTCCTGTTTGCTACATATATATTGTCTGCTTTCGATCAGAGATTCACTCCTCGTAGCTGGAAAACGCATATTCCCTTTATTCACTCCATACTACTACTACACTGTTAATCACCCTCTTATTGCCTTTTTAGCTTTCTGACATATGTATTTTATGATCTTAATCATGCCATCTTTTCGTTGTTATAGTATATCGCCATGCCTATAGGCTATTGCTGCTACGTTTCTTTAGTCTTAGTAGAGACCATTGGCATTGTTATATAGTTTCAAGTGTTATAGATTCTTGCAAAACAATATATCTAACGGGCCAAGTTCCAAGCAATCTTCTTCAGAAACCAGTACTTGATCTTAGGTAAGTCACAAAACCATCCGATCAGAGTTATATTATATCTCATCTTGAACTGTCTAATATGTTCACTTCTCTGGACTTCTGGTTAGCCATTTTTTTTTTGTCTTAAACTCCGCGCTAAACGACAAACAAGGGCAATACGCGTTCCAATTTTGCTTAAACAAGAACACTATAGTTCTTTTTCCCGTGCCACAACATGATTTGAGGTTTGTGCTTTGTTTGGTAGCCTGTGTGTAAACTTACATAATACATCTATTGTGGCAGAGAGATAATACTGATCCAAGGCTGAGACACTGTACATACTTGTCTATATGTTTTTGTGTCCATCCATTCTATGATCTGTTTCTGTATTGCTGTGTAATGATATAGAAGACAGCGTGGCATTATAATTATCAACAGAATTGGGTAATATGAATTTGATGTTTAGGGATTAGTTTGATTTTGGGTAAAAAATGTTAGACCAGAGTTGCAGAAGTGGACCCTGTCCTATAAACATTGAGCAGAGTCACTTGGTGGATTTTTTTGCTGGGAGAAAAGGATCTAACAAAACATCTGAAACTTGCATGTGCACATCACTGTACTCTGCTTTCTTGCTCTTTCGTTATTTTTGGCATCTACTCTTTTGTCTCTCTCACTTTTTCAGATCTTAAACTAACAAATCATCTAAAGTCTAAAACCAAAGTTTTGATCTTTCTGATAAACCCAAACCTTAAAAAACTTTGGCTTGGATACAGACAGAGATACAACAAGAAAAAGACTTTGGAATCCCATAAACAAAATGAAATGAAAAGCATAAAAATGGGTGTATTCAATGATGAATTTTCTTCTTGTTTTCGGGTATGAAGATGTCTTCACATTTATACACTGCCACACCTCAGATCTCAATCACAAAGCTCAACAAAACACAAATCCATCTAATCACAAAACCCAACCAAACGAAGGGTAGATACATATAAAGCCAAATAGACAAAACGATGCTCATCATCAAGTTCGTCTCTCTACTCTGTTTTTCTGGAGCCTTATTGGAAACAGAGGAGGCAATGGAGCAGAGGACTTAGACGGAGTACAAACAGGAACATGAATCATCGGTCTTATCCTCATAGTCACAGATCTCGTCCTCTCTAATCCTTTCTTACCTCTCTTCCCTTCTTTCTCTTTCTCCTCCTTCTTCACCGCATCCCCAATCGAGCTCGATGAAGACGAAGTCGAGCTCGAAGAAGACGACGGCGAGAGAGACGATGCCCTCGTTGACGTTGTCGTGGTGTTGGTCCGCTGTTTCTTCAGCCGCAAAAGCTCTTTCCACAGCACCGTGCACTTTGGCGGACGCGGAGAAGGATCGTCGTCAAGAAACCAGCTTCCTCTGTTGTTGTTATTATTCTCCTGCTCCTTGTTGTTGTTGTTGTTAACAATCTCCTCTTTCACTACTTTATGATCTTCTTCTTCTTCCTTTTCGGCTTTTGTTTTCAAGGAAACGTTTTGAAGCTTCTCTGAATGCTTGACCTGCCAGAAAGGAAGCAACTTTCCTTCGGAGAACAGCTCGTCGGCGGTAAGCATCGTTTGGGTATTCGACAGAAACTCAAAGTCTCCGGCTTTCACTGAGCTCTTGTCTTTTTCTTCTTTTCGCACCACGAGTTTGTCCGGGTTGATACAGATGAAATCTCCGTCGCTATCTGATGATGACAAATCCGCCGAGAAGGAAATGCGAGGTCCTGACGGCGACGGTGGCGCCTCCGTCATGAAAACCATCTTAGCCTCCGCCATTGTCGCCGTTTCCGCTGATACCATGATCGTACAATGTAACGGAGCTAGTTGTGATTTGTGAAGTCACAGACAAAGCAAGTGGACTTTGAGAGAGAGAAAGAGAGAGAAGTGAAGATTCAGAAAGTAATGATGAGGATAATATATATATAAAAGAAAAATTGAGGAGAGAGAGAGAGGTAATGAGGTAAGACCACATGTACACGTTGAGATGGAAACAGAAGAAGCAGACAAATTACAGAGCTGTAAGAAGAAGAAGAACCTACGGAAGATGAAGATTAGATGATATGAACATGCAAATTGCATATAAAATATTACTCACATCGGTCGGGAGATGCATTGAATTATTAAAAATACATATTATATCTTTTTGTTTTTCATGATTTAGTTAATACCAATGATTATTAAGAAATCTTTAAAAAAATGGTAGATGTGGATTTGAAAGAGGGATCGAGGGGGGTTTGACTGAAGAAGAGGAAGAACTGAACAGTAAACACATGGCTTCACATGAGCTTCGTGTCGTTGCCATGTGAAAACAAGTACAACTCAAACACGAGAGATACTCTCTATAATTAATATCTTATCTATATTTTGTGTTCTTCACAAAATTTACCATTGGGTTATAATCTTCATACTGTAGCAAAAAGAATCCTTATTAATTTGTTCTCTCTTCCTTTTTTTTTTAATTTTATACTTATTATTACAAAATATTTAGATATCTGTTATACATTAAAAATAATATTTTTCAAATAATTCTTTACAACTTGATTACACTAAAAACTGTGCATACATAAATTTCCTATTTTACCAGAGGCAAAACGTATAAATGAATAATTGTATGACTTATAAGTGCATGAATGCACCATTTCTTTCACCTTCTGTTATCTTAATTGCTGAATTGGATTCAGAGGACAAGGTTATCTTCTTTTACTAATACAAATGTAATGTTTACTTGGAGGCACCTTGAGCCGCGGGTTTCTTGGTGTTGGACCACTCGTTTTAGTTATGATACATATAGATAGTTGTAATCGCCAAAACAAAATTAAAATTATCATCACTGTTGTTATTTAACTTCAAATGATTTATTACATTACATCCCCTTGTAACTTGTAAGTTGTAACTTGTAAGTACAATATGCTTCTTCTGTTAGTTTTTTCTTTTTCCTTTTAATTTTTCTACAACAATGCAAGTATTAAATGTTGTCGTTGAGAGGAGTGAGAGAGAGACAGCGATGTTACCAAAGATCTTAACACATGTCACTGTTTATCATTGACTGTCCATTTCCATGCAACACAAAATACAAATTTCCAACCTACCCTACATATTTCAATACTTGTTTCGACTAATCATTAACCACACTAGCTATATATATATTAACTCATCATACATCAATTTTTAATTCATGCAAAAAGTTAGAATTAGTTTCAGAAGACTACGTTACAAATTGTGCAGATTGTAACGGAGTCTCTCTTTCATTTTACAAGCATACTTGTATGGACATAAACATATTGTGTTATTTAAAGTTTCATTAGTAGAAACTTAACTAAACATTTGAGAAGAACATAGAACGTACTTCTTCACGTCTAATTGGAAACTAAACCCAACCCAAATCAAATATAAACTAAACCCCAAACCAAACCAAACCGAACTAATTTTAGTTTGAGATCAGCTAGAATCTTTTTTTTTAAGGGTTTGCTAAATCAGCTAGACTCTTACAAACTAAATTAATCAAAACGAACCAAGCCCCAAAAAAACTGAAATGTCCATCCCTAGTTATATAAGAAACAAGAACCAAGGCGTCAAAGAAGAAATAATAATTGTGACGAAGAGGTCTCAAAAAAAAAAAAAAAAATTGAATTTCACCGTGCTTTTATTTATATAAACATCAAGAATGGTCAATGGAAAAAATGAAGAGACCCATAATTGAATGAAGACATTATTGGGTGTTGATTAAAACATAGTGTAAACGAGAAACAAAGTGTAGGGAGCTTTGACTTTGACCACATTAGAATCTTTATCACGTACTAAACGCTTCTCAACGCAAAGAAGCACATGCATCCATTGATCCACTTAGAGCCAAACATATACATATGTGGTTAATGTTGTTGAGCTTCTACTCCACGTATGTATATCAGTATATGATTTAATTGTACTACCATCATAATATCTTTTCGAAAACCCCTAACAAAATCTAGACACATGTTGTATTGTCATGTAAATCTGAGTTTATATTTAATTACTAGTTATCTCTGTAAATTGGTTTGAATAGTGACATACGGTTTTCATAATAACACGGATACAAAAAATGCACTTAAATCATTATACCCGATTTCTTTTCAACACTAATACACCATTGCTTCCATGTGTCTTCTTTATTTCTTTTCAACATAATACACCATTGCTTTTTCTCTTTATCCAACATCATAAAATTTATTTTTCTTTTCCATTTTTTTTTATGTTTTTTTGACCAGGTTTCGTAGTTTTGTTTAGTGATCTAAATGTCGGAAAATCTTAAAAAACATGATATTGGTGTTAATTTTTTTTTTTTGGGGGAGATTTGTCATCCAACGATAGTGCCCAAACAAAATTGTTTACAGTTTTTTTTGTTCTCAACTATAGCTAGTTAGCTATATTATCAGATAAATAGAATCATCACAATTTGTATTCCTTTTGATAAAATACTATTATCTAATTTTCTACATCCAACCACTACTTAATGTTAATTTCACACTTAATGTTAATTCAGTAATTAATCCAAAAATATTCACAAAATCACATAACTTAGATCGGCCGGGATATTTTAGCGGGCGCGTCGTGTGTTTAGGTTACGTTTTGGCGCTGAGGGAAGTCGCCAGTGAAGAAAAAGAGACGATGGCGATGATGCAGATGCAGCCGCAAGCGCAAGGCTATCACCATCCACAGACGCTGGAAGAAGTGCGAACCCTTTGGATTGGCGATTTGCAGTACTGGGTCGACGAGAATTACCTCACTTCCTGCTTCTCCCAAACCGGCGAGGTAACCATTCACTTTCTCCTTTCTTCTTCAGCTTCCTTCCCTGCGTGTTGTGACTTTGTATATATCCAATTTACAGCTCTCGATTTCTCTGGGTTGTAACTCGTTTGGTAAGTTTCTAGGGCTTCTTTTGCCGTTTAGGAAAAGATAAAGCAGAGAATCTGACTTTGGGGATGTTAATGGTTATTAGATATCTGGTGCGCTCTATGAAATTGCCTATTTCTTGCGCTTCATTGAAATTCTGAGTCTTAATATGATTTCTTCTCTCTCGAAAGGCTCTCACCATGTTCGATGTTCATTGTTTATAGGTATGCTCCCAGTTCAATAGGTAGTAGTAGGCGATGCAGGTGCTTTCATATGTTAATTTCTTACCTCCTTTTCGATTCCACAATAGGCTTTCCTGCAAGTAAGGCAATTGATGTTAGAAAATGTCCGGTAGATCCTTTTCTTTAGTCTCTAATTTATATCTTTGTATGAGCTTAATCTCTTAAGTTCAGATGTTATATGATCCTCATTATATATTAAGTGTGTAAGGATATTTGAATCAGCATTATAACGATCTATATATATCCATATATGTGCAGCTCATTTCTGTCAAGGTTATACGTAACAAGATCACAGGCCAGCCAGAAGGGTATGGTTTTATAGAGTTTGTATCTCACGCTGCAGCAGAGAGAACTCTTCAGACGTACAACGGGACACAGATGCCTGGAACGGAAGTAAGTTTCCGGTTAAATTGGGCTTCTTTTGGTTCAGGACAAAAAGTAGATGCTGGACCGGATCATTCTATCTTTGTTGGAGATTTAGCGCCAGATGTTACAGATTATCTCCTTCAAGAGACATTCCGTGTTCACTATTCTTCTGTTAGAGGTGCGAAGGTTGTTACTGATCCTAGTACTGGACGATCAAAAGGTTATGGATTTGTAAAATTTGCAGAGGAAAGTGAAAGGAACCGAGCCATGTCTGAAATGAACGGTTTGTATTGCTCAACAAGACCTATGCGTATTAGCGCAGCAACGCCTAAAAAAAACATCGGTTTGCAGCAACAATATGTTACCAAAGGTATGAGAACATAACACAGATTTGATTTTTGTTAATCTACTTTTGTTTAGCCCAGCTGTATATACTGTTTAGAAATCATTTGCTTAACTGGGAGTTCTTCTCTAGCTGTTTACCCAGTTCCAGTGCCAGTCCCATCTGCAGTTGCTGCACCAGTTCCATCATACGTTGCTCAACAGGGACAGGTGCTTCCACCTGAAAATGACGTCACCTGTACAACGGTAAGTTTTATCTGAAAAGCTTGAGTTTTATTCTTGCAATTCTCCTGCTTGTTCTCATGCATTGGTTTTGGTGTATAGGTTTCAATTGCGAATTTGGACCCAAATGTTACAGAGGAAGAGCTGAAGAAAGCATTCTCACAATTAGGAGAGATTATTTATGTTAAAATACCTGCAACAAAGGGATACGGTTATGTTCAATTCAAAACCAGGTAAACCATCCAGTAAAACTCAGAATTCACCTGTGATTGCTTCCATGTATGCTTATTTCTAGATCTGTTCACTAAAATTTTGACTTCTGCCCCATGCTGACTCCAGGCCTTCTGCCGAAGAAGCCATTCAGAAGATGCAGGGACATGTGATTGGTCAACAAGCAGTTCGCATCTCTTGGAGTAAAAATCCAGGACAGGTGAAAACTTTGGTTGTAACCTAGACTGATGTGATGTAGAGCCATATTTTACTCGCTGGTTCACTGAATGCCGTTGATGATCGTTGGTATTTGTTATAATAGGATGGTTACGTTGCACAAGCAGATCCGAGTCAGTGGAGTGGGTATTATGGTTATGGACAAGGCTATGATGCATATGCTTATGGGTCAACTCAAGACCCATCCTTGTACGCATATGGTGGATATGGCTATCCCCAGTATCCACAACAGGTAACGAAATGAACTTAAAAAGCTTTTGCAATTTGTGGATACTTCTTGTTCTTTATGTTCGACGATTTTTTCAGGGTGAGGGTACACAAGAAATGACAAACTCTGCGGCGGGTGGAGTTACAGGGGCAGAGCAGGAGTTATATGATCCTCTGGCCACTCCTGATGTAGACAAGTAAAATTCTTATTGCTTTCTTACACATTCTTACCTGGGTGGGTGACTAGTTGAATGCCCAACTCATTGTTCCTTTGGCTCGTGTAGGTTAAATGCCGCTTACCTTTCGGTTCACGCAAGTGCCATATTAGGACGGCCATTGTGGCAGCGTTCCTCAGCGCTCACATCACAATTGGGCAAATGATCGTGAAGAGAAGAAGAGAATGGGGGGTGCTTGAGCTGTTTAATGTGTCCACTTCACTTTCTCGCGGGACAAGTCACTGTTGTTTGTTTGACTGTTTCGGATTTTGCTGTAATCTACAATTAGGATCTAGTTACAATGCTAAATCATGAATCTTCCAACTTGTTAGAAACTATGGGGGCATATTGAACCAATGATTTAGGAAATTTTAAATTTGTTTAAAATCTTCTCTTATTCAATTGATTTTAAAAAGTAGTTTTAAATCCTATCTTATTGGATCTAGCATTTGTTAAAATGATTTCAAATCCAAAGTTATTGGATTAGTCATTTATAATAGTTCTATAAAATCTCTTCTTATTGGAAAATAAGAATTTCATGAATAAATTATATCAAAAATAATTTGGAATGATTTGAGAGGCAAATGATGGTATTTAAGAAAATTGTGAAAAAAACATTGAATGCTTTTTCTATTTTATAGTTATATCATCTTTCTCTTCTCAATTCCATCAAACATATTGTGGGCATGATTGATTGTAATATTTTATGGCTTCATCTTCTCAGTTTTGTTAAACTATATCTCGATGAAAAAAAATCAAAACCCAAAAAAAAAAAAAAAATCAAACATTTGAATTGAAAAAGAAGAGTCATAGCTTCTCTCTCCCGAGAGATCATAGTTTTGAAATCAAGTAAACCAGTTTTCTATTTTTTAATTTTCATTTTCTCTAAGAATCAAATCAAAATCATATTGAGAAAAATCATTAGCACTTGAGAAAATTGTAATGGATCAAAATAATAATAGCTAGTGAGGAAGACAAATCAATATCTAATGTAAAGTTTGTTATTGGTTTGTAAAATAAATCCAAATTCATATATGTGGTGGAGTTGATTTTGTGGTCAATGCACCTGATTCTAATTTAGGGTTTTGTTGAAGAAGAAGATATGTTATCCTTAGAATTTTCAGATTTTTTTTTTTGTTCGGGGTGTATCTTCTTTTTTAATTTGCTTTAAAATGCCCTGAAATTTCTAAGAATCACCCACTGAATTTGTTACGAGAATTTTCCAAAATTCACTTAAATCATTTAAATCTCTGAAATCTTTTAAAATTTCCTAAAATTTGAAATGTATCCAAATAAATCCAATTCAATGATCCAATATGCTTCCCTATGATGTGTTTTTCTGTCTGTGTTTTCTCAAAAACCAAAGTCTAAAGGAAAAAAAGGTGAACACACTGGTTTGAAATATATGGTTGGAACACATAGAGATTACAAGATTTTTCAGTCAGTTTAGTAAGCCAGCAGTTTAATGTGAGGTTGACTATCCGATAATTGTGTGAAATTGTTATAACTTAGCATATCACCAACTCAATATAGATCATTAATTTGTCGATCATGAATTTGGGTTTACAATTTAGTTATGCAGTGGATCAGTGAAACATATATTTTTTTGCGATGAATATTATGAAGACAATTTTGCGTCTACTTTGTTATATCGAAAACCAGGTACTTGATAATGTTACAAACAAAACAATAATAAAACGAGCATATGGTACTTTTTTAGGTGTATTTTGTGGTGACATTTTATTCATTTTCAATCTGATTCCAAAGTATAACGTTTATTTTGTGATCGATAATATGATCAATGTTTTTGATTTTACTGGTGAACCTCAACTCTTTTTTCTTTCTTTTTAATTTGTTTTATCTTGATCACATTGAAATTGGTTTCATCTTAACATTGTACGGATGGTGTACGAAAGTTGAAAGACTTATTTTCCACAATTATTCGATAGAGTATTGCATCAGAAGAGAAATGTTTGCTAGTTTATAGCGGTCATAAGGAAACTCATTGCCTTGTGTCGCTATCAAAGATTGATTAGCCCTACTCTTTAATTAATTGTCGATCAAATATCTAATCAATAGAATTGGAAAAAACTATAAACTTCTGGATGGAACACTTGACACTCTTGATAGCGTCGCTTGAACATGGTATATGCTCGGAGATTATGTGTCCATTGACCTATGAAACTGTCACCTCAAATGAAGGTTTCAAAAATCTTATATATGTTGCGTTTTTTGATGTCACAAAATTTTTTTTAATAGTAATCATTGTTTTTTTTATTGGTGTGTAAGATTGAGGTGACCAAATTCAGAGTTGAGGATCTTATTGTTCACCATTTGAATTATTATCAAAACTGTGATGTGTTTTACGAAAATCTTCTTTGATATTTTAGTTTATCTCATGTGGCTGTCAGTATACCATGTTATACTAATGCATATACATTTGAATTGAAAAAGAGTTTGATACATTGAGAAATCAGTAGTAGACAAGCATAAAATATTTACGAACATGAAACACCTCCTTAATCCCATAGTTAATCCTCTCTTTTGGTGATCTTCTTCTCCAGTTGAATCATGAGCAACCCAAGCCTACTTTACAATAACAACTTTTTTCTTCTTGATTTTCTTATGTGCTTCTCATTTAAATGACAATTCACGCCGCTTCTTAGGGTTAGGATCTGGGTTTCCTTTTCTCATCATTGCCACAAATTCCTCATAGTTTATCCGCCCATCCTACAAATTAAATGTTTTTTCTTTTTCTTTAGGTTGTTTGTATTTACTTATTGAAGGAAATGTGAAAGTGAAAGGGACTTACATTGTCTCCATCAACCTCAGAAATGATTTCCTTAATGTCTCTGCCATCATTCATGCCAAACTCTCTCAGGGCTTGCTCTAGCTCTTCCATTGTGATATATCTGGAAACCGCGATATCGAACCTCATTTGTTTTTGGTTTCAACTAAATATGACTCTTTAATTAGATCAGAAACTGTTTATGTTGCTTATACTTACCCACTGTTGTCTTTGTCAAAGTGTTGGAAGGCTGAGTAGAGATGCTCTTCTCTGTCGAGTCTGTTAATATGCATTGTTGCTGCTATGAATTCCCCATAGTCTATTGTTCCATTACCATCCGCATCAGCCTATAGAAAACAGGAAAATCAGTTCTTTTGGCATTTTAATAGATAAGATAGATAGCAAACACACAAAAGAGAAGACTTACAGCTTCCATTAATTGCTGAACCTCGTATTCGGATAACCTTGTACCTTGCTTGGCAAGTCCCTGTCTTAGTTCCTCAAGAGTTATAGTTCCGCTGTTATCAGTGTCCATTCCTTTGAACATCTCCTTTAACCCCATGATTTCTTCCTCTGATAAACACCCGGCTATCACCTGTTTGTTCGTTGATGAGGCCAGTGAGATATATAGATCAAAGAGTCATCATATTGTTAACATATATAGACCAAAGATGGTTGTTAAATTACCCGTAAAGCAACTTTCTTAAAGTTGTTCATTGCTTTGAATTGCTTGAGCCTTGACATCACTGCATTGTCAAGAGGAACATCTGGTGCTTCTCCATCCTCCTTGATCCATGGATGGTCTTTACAGAAGACAAAATGTTAAAAGAGTTCAATGAAATATATGTAGGAGCCTCTTAATTTATCTTGAAATAAGGAGCTGCTTACTGAGAACTTGAGCAGCAGTTAATCTTTGTTTGGGATCAGAGTTGAGCATCTTCCTAACGAGATCTTTTGCCTGGTGTGAAATGGCTGGCCATGGATCGCTTGAAAAATCAACCTGTCCACTTAGGATGGCATTGAAAATCCCATTCTCCGACTCTGAAAAAAAATGAATGATATAAGCCTTTTATGTCCTTAGATAGAGAGGGAATCATAAATCTTTAATTACCAGCCCAGAAAGGAGGAACACCACACAAGAGGATATACAACATGACACCGATGCTCCAAATATCAGCTTCTGGTCCATACTTCCTCCTCAACACCTCTGGTGCAATGTAATAAGCACTTCCCACAATGTCTTTGAACACCTCTCCTGGCTTGTAGAACACGGATAGCCCAAAGTCTGTTGCTTTCAAAGGAGAGTTCTCATCCTTGTTGAGCAACAAAAAGTTCTCAGGCTTCAAGTCCCTGTGAATAACCCCCATTGAATGACAAGTGTGCACAATTTGTACGATCGTCCTTAGCAACGAAGCAGCGGCTCTCTCCGAATAATGCCCTTTCGCAATGATCCTATCGAACAACTCTCCGCCCGCGCAAAGCTCCATAACCAAATGCACAGAATGCTTATCCTCATACGCTCCTTTAAGCTCCACGATGTTTGGTTGACCCGTCAAGTGATGCATTATTTGCACCTCCCTTCTCACATCCTCTATGTCTTCTTTGTTCACCAGCTTCCTTTTCGCAATGGTCTTGCACGCGAATTGCAGCCCCGTGGCCTTTTGGGTGCAGAGATGGGTCACCCCAAACTGTCCCCGACCAAGCTCCTTTCCCAATGAATATGAGATCTTTACATCTTCCATTGGTCGGCCTAAGACAGGTCCTATAGGCCCTTGTTTGGTTGCAGGAGGAGGAGATGCTGGTGGATGTCTCGAAGCTCTCACAGAGGCTTCCGCACCGCCACCAGCAGCGGCGCCTCCGGCTCCATTTTCCGGCGTGGGTTCTTCTTTGTTATTCCCTGAGTCTCGTCCATTAGAGCAACAATTTCCCATTGTTGCATTAAGGAGAGAGGAAGTAAGCTCTCAAACCGGGAAGAGAAATAGAATTTTAAAAGATCTATTTTCTTCTTCTTTTCTTCTCTTCTTCCTTCCTCTGTCTATTCTTTTAGGTTTTAGGTTTCTTCTTTAGCAAGAAAATGGCTATGAATAGTATTTTTCTGTTTTTTTCATTTTGCTGGCCTTCAGTTCAAACGATAATATGGGATTTGCTGATCGCGAGGGACTTTAGGAACCAAAAGCCTGTATGTCATTTTGTTATTTAAAGCAATATTAATTATTTATTTTAGGATTTATTACAAAAGGTTGAGAGCATTTCCTGGAGAATTTCGGAGGTTGCCTGTATAATCTAATCTAATGTGAGGACACATTATCCATATTGTCTCAAATGAACCTTTCTTATATTATATAAGTTTCCCAAATACGATTTGCAATATTATTTGGATTAGGATACAAGAAAAGGAGCAAATTCTAAGATGCTCTAGAGGGGCAATTTTAGTAAGTAGGAATTGATGGGTCAACCTTGAGAGAATAGGCTTGTATTCCACCAGCCACATTGTACACACTCTTGAAGCCCTGAGGAACAAGACAACAAATCCATCAACACATCAGGATGTCAACAAACTAATTTGAGGAGTAGAAACGCCATTTACCTGAGACTGCAACCAGTTCGCAACCTGCATCGATCTGCCACCAACCTTACACTGTATGGGAACAAGAAAAAGGCTGCGAGTCAGAGAACTTAAAAAAATAGTTTCAACAGAGGTTTCTTTAGTTCAAATGATCTTAAAATTTTTAGATCACAGTAGGACGGGTATTTGCAAACCTCTAGTCCTTAGATATGTTGAAAAAAGACAAAAGTTATGAAACTGCAACTCTTCTTCCAATTCACCAAACCAGAGAGACTTTGATTTATGAGAGGATCTAAACTCTCAACCAAATGCCCAATGAAATCCTATAAAGTCTACACCCAAAAAATCTGCCGAAAGACCCTTATACACCCATCCCTCACCTAAATGCTCTCTAACCAACTCACAACAGCTGTGAACTGCTAGGCTAGATATGATAGACCTACATCTAAGAGTTGAGCCACTGAATCTTCTTCCAAGCTTATCATATGTATTAGCGGATGAGACTGAACATACCAAGACGAATGTATCCTTCTCAGGGTTCAGCTTTGAAGTGATGTCTGGTGCCCAGGTTCCGAATTGGCGGAGCGGATACACTTGGAATCCTGGCAAGGATGCCTTGGCTCTGATACAAGTAGTGAAACAAAATAGAAAAAATAATGTGAAACCACTATGGACACTTTGTCCTACTTCTAAGATAGTGTGCAAGGTACACATGTATCTAAATGGCAAAAAAATCAAACTTTGCAAGTTACACATGAATCATAAATGTTGTGAAATGTTTATTGAGTATGAAGCTAATCCATTGGGCTTCAGTGAAGAAGGAAATGTATCTCAAGATGAGAAGTGAACGGAACTTACATCTCGTCAGGTTCTCTGACATCGATCAACTGAGCCTCTTCCATGAAAACAGGATCTAGCATTTTGGAATGCAGCTCCTCCACCTGGATATCTTTCACAGGTTCCCTGTTATTATAAAACTTTTCCGTCAAACAATGGACAACAGTTGATAGAAAACGTTGCTAACGGAGGATGGCTTTTAGAAGAATTACCTCTCAGATAGAACTTGCAATAAGTGCCAGCCAAACTGGGTTTTACACCTCACCACATGATTCGGCTCTGCTCCAAACGCAGCTTCCTCAAAATCTGGTACCTGAAAACAATTTTAAGTGGTCTGTCATTCTCTTATTGCAGCAGGAACTTGCCAAAGTTCTTCTTAGGGAAAGTCCAAACATTGTGGGATTACTTCTATCGTCAATTACATTTTACTACTCCCATTTCAAAACGGATGTCAATACTGAAAGTTAATTAACCAGGAATAGTTACATCACCCAGTTGCTTGTGTCATAACGAGGCTAAGACAGCAAGGGTCCTATAGATCTGAAGGTGCCAATGCAACAACAATCTCAAATTCAATCTCATACCCAAAAGAAATGGATAAAATTATAGGAAAAGGAGTGTACCATTTGACCCAGTTTTACCCATCCAAGTATACCGCCCTCCTTTTTGGATGGACAAATCGAGTATTCAGCCGCAAGATCACTCATATCCTCTCCTTCACAACAAACAGTTACTTGAAAAACAGTACACAGCCTTAATCTTCTGACACAAACAAAATAAGGTGACAGTCTTTTTCTTTATCCCAGTTACCAAAATAAACCCCAAACCAATGAAAACTGATTAAGCAGAGCTGTAACTGACTACAGTGATAGATTCCACAAAAAGTAAGGATAAGATAACACTGCGACACACGTTATAAGTTTGGCTCCATTGCGACAAAGCTCATGACAGAAACACATGAAACGTCATCTGACTGTGTAACCTTACAGACTTATGTAAGTATGATAATGGTCATCCGAATCTAAGTAATCAAAGGGGTAAAAAGAGATAAGAGAATCAGACCATCCATGATTCTCTTTTCGAGTTCAGCCAAGAGCTTAGAATCATCCTCCTTAACAAGTAAATGCTGTACCAGAATCTCTCTACTTGCACTACTCGCACTAGTCCCACTGCTAAACGAAGCTGCAAAAAAACGAAGGATACATACACAGATAATCAGAAATCAACCCAACTAAAAACTAAATAATCAAGAATACAGATATACCAGTTAAAAAAAGCAACGGTAATCCCACATGAATTTTGTAGAAGATCAGATCAGAGTAAAGATGGTTTGTTCCTACTAGAAATCTGAGAAGAAGCTCGCAATCAAGTCTTTGATACAGGCAAGTAAGGTGGGGAAACAGTTGATATTTGCTGTACCTCTCGCTTTGAGAGCCGAGAAGCCAGAGAGCCTAATCGGGCACGGAGAAGGAATGCGTGGTCGGAGTGAAGAGATGCGTCCGCTGAGAAATGAACGAGAAAACGTCGAGAACCAGCGGAGACTGGGAGGAGAGGCGAAAGCAAGAGTGGGAGCAACGGAGAGTCTCAGAGCGGCGTAGAAAGACACCGCCGCCGCCGCCGGAGATGATGCCGCCGACAGATTCCCGGTCATTCTAAACATTATTGGTAACGAGTTCAAGCGTGAGAGAGGTTACTTACTAGAGCTCAAGAGTGTGAATACTGATCCAGGAATACATATTAGGGTTACAATTTACAAACATCTTTTTTCTAGCCTTCATTGGTAATTCGCGGAATTCTGCGGGTTTTATGTATCAATTATACAATAACTTGTGGAATAGTAAATTAATTTTTATATAATACAGATTTTACATTTTGGCCAAGGTAGGTGGGTAAACTAAACAACTTCCACGTAAAGTAAAAAACATCTTCCAAAATTGTATGTAAAACGTCTTTTCTAAAACTCAAACTAGTGTTTGTTACTATGAAAGAAAGAAAACGATCAAATGCAAACTGAAAAGCTGTCGATATATGACAAAAAAAATGCATAGAATCGGGAAATCCATGTATATCAATGAGCTAACAACGTTATTCCTTGATGACAAAAAGGGCATATGTTACAATGTGAAGACTACAAACAAAGTTACAAAACCAATCTCCTGCGTCCTGCCGCTAAGTGGATGGGGGCGAGGGGATAACCGAATCGGAAGTGTTAGAAGGGATCCAAGCATATAGAAGCATGCCCAGTACAAGGATCACTGTTCCTGCCACAAACCCCCTTGGAAGTGAAGATGCGACCCCAATGTACGGTAAGGGAAGCGTGAATAAGTAGACCGCTATGGGCACTGCACCGGAAAATAAATTATTGTGTGATTGGTAAAATCTTACACAAGCTTGGTTCTGCATTTATCAATTAGAGCCAACACAATTATGCAACTACGGAATAACAGAATTACTATGCTAATGACGCAATTTCGCGGATTACCAATCATATAATGTAAATATGCATGAACAAAAATTCCGGTATAATAAATCCCGCAAATTTTATGCCCAAAAAAAGTTTGGTTGATTATCTCATAAGATATCACAAAGATGATCGTGGGATAAAATTTGGTGAAAACATACTTGTTGTACCTAATTAGCTAAAGAAGTAGGTTTCCATGAAACATGGCAAAGCTATAACGAGACGAATGTTGTACCTGAAACGGTGGATGCCAGAGACGACACAACAGCAGATGAGATCTTGATGAGGCGTAGAAGGGAGATGTTGTAAGCCATGTTCATCATGACAAACATTATAGGAAGAAGGGGAGCCCCTTCGCATCCTGTGTTAAACCCAAACCGAGCGTGTTGAATGATATACACAGAGAACAAAAACAAAGAGATACTGGAGCAGAAAGCATTAGCATCACCTAACCTGTTGTTGAAGTACCAATGTTCAGAAAGCAAGCACCCCCGTCTCTGAGATAGCTTGGTAGTTGGTTAAACGGTATGCCCCAAAGTTTTGAAAGAAAAGGAAGAAGCAACGCAATGCATATGACCTGGGTTGACCACAGAAACAGTCACATTAGCTAGCAAATAGATCCGCTTTTTAGTATCATGTTAGTAAAAGATGCTACGTACAGAAAATGATCCGATATTAAAAACAAGGAGCTACGCTACGAAATACCTACTTGGAAAGCTGAACCATATGAGTTTACAACAAACAGATCAAGAGAAGCACCCTGTAATAATAAGAACAAATTTCTTTCAGATTTCAAAAACCGCAACTGTTGTTAAAGGGTCTCGACGGCATAATTACCTTCAATCGCTTTTTGCTATCTAGAAAGATGACTTCCTACAAGGATATGGAATTTTTCGTTAAACAAAAGAGCCCAAAATCTTGTCGTTGGTGATATAACTAGAAAATGATTGACAAACCTTCATTACTGTGTCTGCTCCTTGAAGCAGAAAAGAAATGACCATAAGAAGACTCCAAAATATTCCCGCATCTTTAAATGAATGAGCGGCACCCGATCCACTGAACATGCATGAGAAAATAGTATGTAAACCCAACATGGATGAAATATTTTAACACTGGTTACGTTGTGTCCTTCGACAAGTCTAACAAAAGGAAAGGAGACAAAGGAGACAAAGAAACCAAGTCACTTTAATATCAAGCAGGTTAATCGAGCTGGCTAACCTTGCCACACTGACGATTACACCAAATGCTACAAGAATACATCCGAGTATTTGATTTATTCTATATCTCCTCCCGAGAAAAATAATGGAGAAGATAATTTGCCATATAAGAAATGTCTGCAAAGAATAAACGACTAGGATCAACTCTGAAACATCTGTCAGACAAGAAACCATGTTTTATCAGCTAGCTAGTAACTCAAGAAAACCCAAGTTTGAGTGAAGAATTTGTAGCTTTTGACACACCAGAACGAAATTCAGGAAAATTTATGTTGTCCTTTGATCTTATTGAAGATAGAGATAATAATGTTTTAAGCTTCTAACCTGAGATAAAACAGTAGTAGATGGTCCAGAGAGATTTGCTGAGTCAAGAAAAACGACAGTAACTAAGATGAACAGGGTTGATTTTCATGCATCTATATAGTGTTTAGATTTAATTTCATCGAGCAATTGAAAGTTTATATCTACTGAAAATTGCAGTAGAAAATGGAAAGGGAAAGAAGTGTTAAGGGTAGGATAAATGTAAAGACACCTGCGGCCGCCATCCCAGAAGCTAAAGCAAGAGACTCCAAAACGCCAACAATTAAAAATGGAATTTTTGGAACTGATAGCATCTCTTTTGTAACAATTCCAGCTCGGTATCTGTAATACAAGATTGAATAGTATACAGCTACATACCTGCAAAAAGGAAATGGCAAAAGAAACATGTTTGGTAATATAAAACTAGATCCATCCAGGAAATCGAGTATGCGAATATGACAGCCAGACTATGGGTTTGTCCACATTGAACAAGTAGAACAAACTTCAAGCTTACTTTCTCTTTCTACAAGCCTGAGGAGGTCAAAAATTGTTCAAAAGCAAGCTGTGGAAAGCACATTATTACTATGGACTAAATTTCGGATCCATCAAAGCACAAAACAACCATATATATATATATATATATCCTCTAAAATTTACACACTACACCAAACTTGACTCATAAGCACAATCCAGAGTGTATATATCTCATATACTGTTAATGAATAAACCGGTGAACACAAGGTAATAGATTTTCTTTTCTCATCAGTGGTCGAAATTTAAAAAATCTGAAGCAAGGCAACGATCAACATACAGTACGTACTAATTTGCACACAGCAGCCCGTATACAAAAGAGGGGGTGAGACACGTGCGAAAAAAATAATTGACACGTGACAGTGAATTCAGAAAGGAGCAAATATTCTGACACGATCCGCACTGGATATTAAATATTAATTTCGGTTAAAAAAGTCATTAACTCACTGCAGATCCAACAAAAAAGTCATTAACTCGCTATTAATTAAAAAAATATATACGGCAAGTAGGTGACCGAGAGAAACTCGCACGTGAGAAAAAGTTCGATGCGCATAAAAAAAAATGTTTGGTGAACATAATAAAGTAGAACTGTAGAAGTATCTAAACGGAAACAAGTCGCCAACTATGACCCATTTCTTTAAGGGAATCTTCTGAAAATTACATTTTGCATTACGAATATCTGGGCTGGCTTTGCATTTTCCAAACATACGACATATGATAGCAACTCTCCCACATCAAAACAGTTTTCCGAAATTTCTTTCAAATTAAATCAAGTATTAGTATGCTAGATCATCAATAAGAAAAGCAGAGTGCGGAGAACATAAATCTAAATCGCAGATGTAATCAACATTTTCGAAACAAAAATCTGAAATCTAACTTTAAATTTGATTACAGCAAACCCACACACCTAATTTAGGCATTTGAGAGAGAGATGGTTTACCCGAAGGTGGAGAGCTGGGCGAGGAAGAAGGGATAGTGCTTGAGAGGAATAAGGGCCAGCTTATACATTACGCGGTTCCCGACGCCTAACGCCGCCGTGGCCGCCGCTGCAATAACTATCTCTATCGTCCTGTCATGCTTTCCGGCGACCACGTGAGCACCGGTTTGTCCAGCGGTCGCGTCGGACTTCTTCTTGATGTCTTCGGCATCGTCAGATCCGTCCCAGGTCTTCGCCGGGGGGACCGCCTCGATTAGCCACCGTCTGGACCTTTGAGAGGACCGAAGGACGATAGGCGGTACACCGTTTACTTGATTTCCACAGATTAGGGAAATGGATTGAGCTGGATTCGCATTACGCGATTCGATTGAGCTCATCGACGCCGTCAAACCGGTGATTAACCGGCCGGAGCTCGTCGCCATGGTCGTACAGGTTCGATCGAGATTAACAGTGAGGGAAAAGCAAGAGAGAGAAAGAGAGATGGGAGGAGTCGGAGGTGTAATTGTGCCGAGTCGACTGCCTTATACTGACATCACACAAAACCACCTCTTGTGCTCTGCTTTTTTTTTATTTGCGACAATTTGCAAAGTATATTCGTCAATTTTTTTTCCTTCCTAAGTTCCTATATCACAATTTCTTTTTCCAACAAAAAAAAATTACAAATTTTAAACTATTTGCACTAGATAGTAATAAATATGATGATAATTAAGTAAATAATTATGGAGTTTCTTGGTCCAAAGGACAAAATGACTAAACCAGGTTTTGGACGGTTAGTAGAACGGTTTTTTCCTACTATTTAATTATTGCAAAATACAGTATGTGATTTTTTTTTGTAATATATATTTTTCACACATATATATATATATATTTTTTTTTTGAAAAGAAACATATATCTTTGTACAGATAATGTATGAATGGAATACTTCAAGTTTAGGATTGAATAACGAATTGAAAAATATTAGTTAGATATGCTTCGATTAAAATATGTGATATGAAGAGGACTTACATTGAAGCAAATGGAACACTTTTCAAGTGATACTTCACAATCATATTATTTATGGTTTTAGATGCATACAAAAATACTTCACAATTATATATCGTAAATTGAGTTGTCATTTAACCTCCAAGGTAGTACGATGTTTTTAATTCTTCTTTTGTCAAACTTTTTTTTTCATCATTTCTTTTTAATTTCACTAATAGAAATTAGTAATAGCTCACACATGCGTTGTAAGAACGCTATATTTATAACATGGACACACTAATATTTATATGGACATAGTGATATTTACAAAGTGAAACACATAAATATATTGGTTAATATTAACAGAAATACCGATACATGAATTAATAATGAGATTTGGAGATTCAAAACAAATCTCTTTTCTTAATTATGAAAATACCTCAGAATGTGACGGTTGAACGGTGTTCCAAATCTCATGGTAAAATTGCATTACTCTTATGTCTCGAGTTACTCAAAGTAGAAGTCGGAGAACGCATAAAATTTGTGCTATACTCTCAGTCGCATATAAATAAGAAGAACCGAGTGAAAGAGAAACGCAAAGGCTTTTTTTCTTGCATTTGTTCGAAATCATTGTGGAGACATGATTACAACCATTAATTGTGTCCATGCATTGTGAATATCCTGATTTTTGACTAATGGTGAGCGAAAATATAGCCACCATTTTTGAAATTAGTAAAAAAACTCCGTTTAATCACAAACTAACTGCCAAAAAAGCTACGAACTAGCCACAATTATATAAAAGAGAGGAGCAAAAGTTGCATCAAAGGTGAAGAAGAAAAATCCCAAACACAGATCAAAATCAACTTGTACATTCTGTGTGAGAAATTGCAATGGGATACAGCAAATTTGGATCCAAAATGGGATGAAAATGAGCATTAAAATTCATTCATGGTTTGAGACCATCTCATTTATATAGTAGTAATAGATTAGTAGTTAGTAGTTATTTTGTTAAATAAGAAAGTAGTATAATATTTCGTTTGCGAGGAACTAATCTAATGGGAGTACCTACCTAATCCGGAATTATTAAATTGGGGAGTGGAGCAGGAGGGAGAGAGGATCATACCAGCTGTTGCTGACGTGGAGAATGGTAATTGGTTGGACTGATTTAAATACGACTTAAGTTTTACCAGACCCGACCCGTGACTTCTCCGACACTCATGACCCATCCACTCTCACATAACACCAGCACAAGTAGGTGGAAAGCAATGTCCCTTCCTTTTTCTCTATCTACTGCTAAATCTTTGCTCTACATCTCGCGGAGGACGGGACGAACCAGCAAGCGTTTCTGCGACGGCTAATTTGGTGGCACTGCTGTTTCTCTTGAGGTGTGTAATTCTTCAATTTCTCTGAGGAGAGAGGAGAGAGGAGAGAGGAGAGAGGAGAGAGGAGAGAGGAGAGAGGAGATTTGGGTTGGTGATTGTTTGTCTTTTTTCTATTGTTCGTATCGAAAGAGGTGAAATCGAAACCCTAGTGTCTCGGCTTGTCAAAATTTGCTGGATTCCGTTTCGAGGCTGGATCTGAGATTATGCTGTTGAGGCAATGGAGGCTTCTTTAGCGGCTTTGGAGCGGCCACGAGTTGCTGCTTCAAATACGGTAATGGAGATTCTTGCCTTTCCCTTTCTTTCGTTTCTTTTGTTTTTTGTTTTTTTTGGTATACATGGGAAGCTAGTAAATATGAATTTTGTTTGTCGCTGAGTGGATCATAGATGTTAGGGTTATATGAGAATTTATTTCATTAATTATGGTTTAGTTGGTGTTTCCAGGTATTATTAGTTGTCTGAATTTCGGTTACCAGGGACGCTAGAATTGCTAAAAGTGACAAGTATGAAAATTAATCTTATTGTATACGATTGGAGTTCGTAGATTCCAGTCTCCACATTATCAGGCAGTGGTTGTTCTAGAATTATCATGATGCATAGGGCCTTTCATTAGTTGTGAGACAAGCTCTGATTAGCTGTTCATTGTATTCTTAACTGCGTATTTTTTCTGGGAAGCCTATTGGTTTGATCACTCCTGTGCTTTAACAAAACACGCCGATATCAGTGCTGACATGAGGTATAGTATCTATGTTTAGTACATTTCCATAAATTCAAGAGAGAAACGGGATTGAATGAAATAGGCTTTCTTAGTGATTTGTTAGAACTGGAAGAGCCATAGAAACAGAGGTATTAGGCAGATCGGTGGTTTACTCTTGGCTGATGTTGCAAAATACACACAAAACAGTATCCAAAGAAGTGATTTCTAAGTTGAGCAGAAATGACACACAGGACAGATATAGGGGGTATTCAATTGGCTGAATGGGTGGTAGCATGCCGATTTTGAACTGAAAACAATCAAAGAAATTCTACTGACTTTACTTGTCTCTGCAACTATCTAATTTTCTCTAATTTTCAAAATGTAAATTCGATAACTAAGCTGCTGCTTGTTACTAATATTTTGTAACTCGCAATTGTTTGACAGGTTTTTAAGAGTGGTCCACTTTTCATATCCTCAAAAGGTATCCTTGTGGCTTTTTGCCCCTCCCTATTTTCTATTAAAGTTGTCACATTTCACTATGTTTGTCCAGTTGTTCAATTCCCTGTGGCTATTGGGATAGCATAGTGCATTGACCATTTTATTTTGGTTTTCTGCTCAATAGGATTGGGTTGGACGTCTTGGAAGAAACGCTGGTTCATCCTCACACGTACTTCTTTGGTCTTCTTCAAAAATGACCCTGTTAGTATTTACAATCATACTGCCTTTTTCCACCGTTGATTTTGATCTGTGTAGTTGACTTATTTTGTTAATGAATGATAAGATTCATGAGAATCGTATATATTGAGCTTTGTAACTAAATTTTCACAGGGTACACTTCCACAAAAGGGTGGTGAAGTTAACTTAACTCTGGGTGGTATCGACTTGAATAACTCTGGAAGGTATGCAGAATATTGCTAGTTGATTAGAAAATTTCATGGAATTCAACTTACAGTAAATTTTGTTTTCAGTGTTGTGGTGAGAGAGGATAAAAAATTGTTGACCGTATTATTTCCTGACGGGCGTGATGGGAGAGCTTTCACTCTTAAGGTGCTTCAACATCAGCTGCAAATTTGAAACATATACTCCCTAGATGTCTACTATAAGTACGGTCTTTGTACTACTGTTAATTTCTCTTTTTGTGACCAACTTGGATGATGCAGGCTGAGACAAATGAAGATTTGTACGAGTGGAAAACTGCTCTTGAGCAGGCTCTTGCACACGCCCCTAATGCAGCACTCATCATGGGTCATAATGGAATATTCCGGGCTGAAACCAACGAGGCTATTGAAGGTTCCTTTCATCAATGTTTGTTCTAATCCATGTTACAGCTTTCGCCTAAACATCTTATATCCGTACATATTTATGCCTTTATTTTGCTTATGCATATTTCTGCCTTAATAGTTTACTTTCCATCATCTATGCGTCATTCTACCTTTGTTGTCCATAATTGCTAGGGCGGGATAAGCGTCCATTAAAATCCTTGGTTGTTGGAAGACCAATCTTACTTGCTCTTGAAGATATTGATGGAAGCCCATCATTCCTTGAGAAAGCTCTTCAGTTTATTGAGAAGTATGGTAAGTTCTTGAGAATATATGCGTAGCTATCACCATGCTTTATTGATTGCCCGGTCTTTTCTAAATGATTTTGCTGGGGTATGCGCTTTTTAGATCAAAATGTTTCCATAGTTTTGTCAGGGTACTTAACACATGAAAAGTATCCATTTTAGTGAAAGTTTAACTGCCACTTCCATGATTCTTTTATCTTATTCAATCTGTTGTACTATTTCTTGCAACGGTTGATACCAGATGTATTTTCTTTAAATGCATTTTTCTTTTAACTGGTTTATCGTTTGGGTTCGCGGTCCTCTTTTGTCTCCTCAGGAACTAAAATTGAAGGAATATTAAGACAGTCTGCTGATGTGGAGGAGGTGGAACGTAGAGTTCAAGAATATGAACAGGGTACCTATAATTTGCCAATATATTATATGTTCTTAGACTTCCCTGGTACTTAAAGTATGTACTCCCTCAAGACACAATTTAGATTTTTTTTCCTTCTTCTACTCAATACCTAGGCAAAACGGAGTTCACTTTTGATGAAGATCCGCATGTTATTGGAGACTGCATTAAGGTAGTTTCTTCTTAACTTCTTATTCTGTTAATTTGGGCATTGTTACAATACTAAGTCAATTTCATTTCACTTGCAGCATGTATTAAGGGAGTTGCCTTCTTCTCCGGTTTCAGCATCTTGTTGTACTGCCCTGCTGGAAGCTTACAGTGAGCTCCCTTACCCTCTTCTCCTTCTTTCTGATAAAGTCGTACTTGTAAACATGCAGATTTGTGTGTGTGTGTGTGTATATATATATAGATATTTATTTATTTGCATGGGTTTCTGTTAAAGAATTTCTGGTGATCTGACTGAACTTCTGTGAAGTTGACGCCCTTTTAATCTGTTTTGCTGGATCAGGAATCGAGTCTAAGGAGGCTCGCATTAGTTCATTGCGCTCTGCTATGGCGGAAACATTTCCTGAACCTAACAGACGTCTACTACAACGGTATGTTTCCAGATCTCCCTTCTGGGTTGTTTTGAGCTAATAGCCGATTTCACACTGCTAACGTTTATAAGATATATTAGATGTTAAATTGAGATTATTTGTTTCCCCAAGTCTGAGTCTATTGGCCAGATGAATTCCTTGTGGCTGCTCGAGAATCATTTAAAAGGTTTTTCTTAAACCCTTACATATTTGCGGTGTACCCTCAGGATTCTGAAAATGATGCATACTATCTCGTCTCATTCCCACGAAAATCGAATGAACCCATCTGCTGTAGCTGCTTGCATGGCTCCTCTGCTCTTACGTCCTCTACTGGCTGGTGAATGTGATCTAGAGGACGAATTTGATAGCGGTGAAGACAATTCTGCCCAGCTTCTTGCTGCTGCTAATGCTGCCAATAATGCTCAAGCCATCATTACTATTCTCTTGGAGGATTATGGAAGTATTTTCGATGTAAGATGCACTCAGATAGTTTCATTCAAATTTAATTTATGCTGTATGTCTTATATGCTTATTTGCAATTTTCAGGAAGAAAATATTCAAAGATGTTCCATTTCAACCGAATCACATATTGGAAATAGTGGGCCTGATGAATCTAGTGACGATGACAACAACCTGAAAAATGAATATCATAATGCAGAGAATGAAGTTGAACCAGTGACAGATGATGATAATGAGCGTGCATTGAGTGGGAAAATGAGCGAGAGCAGCGGATGCACAGGCAGCGATCTCTATGAATACAAGGTTATTTCTCTTTTGACCAGTCTGAGCTCTCTCTTCCTTCAATATACTCACGCATCCATGCCAAGTTTACATGAAACATGTATTTGTATAGTGTTGGTGATATACTGAAATGCCTTTAAACTTTGGAAGTATGGTTCAAGAATATAGAATATTTTTTTTAAGCTTTCAGCTATTATATATGTGTCCTATTCCTGCTATTTTCTAATGAATCAGAGTCAGCAGTGCTAAAAAAAAAATTATTTCATGATTGCTGGATACATCTTTGTAGGGATTTGTTGCTGATGACTCTGATATTGAATCACCGAGAGAGATAACTGGTGCAATACGTAATTCAAACGTACGAACAGATCATCTTGTGAGAAATCCTTTTGTCAACTCCACGGATCAACAAGCTGGAGAGCAGATAGGTGATGATCCAACAAAATACGGAGAAAACTCATGTCTCGTAAATGTTGGCGAGTCTTATCAATCATCAGGGAAAGTTCTAAATGTACTCACTAACGGGAATACTTTGGCTGCTCCTGGTCTTGAATCATCAAGTGAGAAACCCGTGAATAAGGGCACGCCCTCCTCCGTTCATGCAAAGCGAGCAACATTTTGGGGTCGAGGCAGTGTATGTGTTTTCTAATCTTGATCAAATAGTTCTGATTCTGTACATGTGGCAGATTTGACACATTAGTTCAAGTATAATTGGATTTATGATACAAACACTTTTCCTCCAATTTGTTATAAGTGTCACTCCTGAGCAGAATCATTTAGCGATAATGAACCAATATCTTGTGGAATAATATCGATAACATTTTCTTTGCTCTTTGTTTTGTCACAGGCCAGAAAGATATCCACAGATGGATCGTTTGATTCTTCAGGGGAAGACGAGTAAGGCTTTCACTCTTGGGTGTATTCTCCATCTACATATATATATAGAGAGAGAATGTTTTTGCTAGCTAGTGTATTCATACACCACTTCTGGATTTTCTTAGAGAATGTTTCTGCTAGCTAACATTTGCTTGAAATACTTGCATGATTCATTTTCACGCCGTACTTTATCTAAGAATCCTTTTACTTTAGTGGACATAGAATGATACGGCTGATGTCTCAGCAACTTACTGAAGACTACATTGTTTGAATGAAGTAGGAAATAGCAGAGATTCACCTATCTTAAATTATACATAATACGTGTGTTTATGTTCTTTCAATGTTGTTGATCTATGCAATATTGTAATGTACCACTTCATCGCTTTGGTATAGGCTTGAATCGATTGACATTTGAGATTACTCTAGCTTGGTGTTTTTGTACTACTAATTGGTTCATCACTTGTTTGCAGGCTTGCTATACAGAGGCTCGAGACTACGAAAAATGAACTGCGACAAAGAATTGCAAAGGAGGTAATCATCTGGTGTGGAAAATTTTATTTTCTGACTTCATAAAGTCATTAACACTGGTCACCATTATTGTTATAGGCCAGAGGTAATGCGATATTACAGGCTAGCTTGGAGAGAAGGAAGCAAGCACTGCATGAACGTCGTTTATCGCTCGAACAAGATGTATAAAATTTCTCTTTCAAACTATCCGTGTTTATGAATCTCCTCTCTACAATTAAGCCTAATGTCAAATGAATCTTCTTCTGGTTTGATGGGGAATACTTACATAGGTGTCAAGATTACAAGAGCAGTTGCAAGCCGAAAGAGATCTCCGAGCAGCACTGGAGGTTGGTTTGAGCATGTCTTCTGGACAATTCAGCTCACATGGTGTGGATTCGAAAGTAAGTATACATTTTAGGGAAATGGTATCTTTCTATAAAACAATTAGTTCTTGTGAAATACTCACGATCCAAGTAATATGAAGACAAGGGCGGAGCTTGAGGAAATTGCTCTTGCTGAGGCTGATGTGGCCAGGCTGAAGCAGAAAGTTGCAGAACTTCACCAACAGCTTAACCAGCAACGTCAGACAAACTTTGGTTCCTTCTCAGACGCGCGTGATAATCATCAGTATCTCCAGAATCACAATCCTCAAAAGTGAGTTGTATTACTATCATCCCTCTACTTTCCTCACACAGAAGAGCTCCTAGTCCTTGTTATATTTTGTGATGACTTATCCTTGGTACTGTAAAGCCTTTATCTTTGAATTGCATTCCATCAGCAGTGGCTTGTTTCTTGATCCTAGTGAAGATGTTTAACAATAATCTGAGATTAACTTATCCACTATTGATCTTTAAATCAGTACAGCTGAGAGGATTATGTTTGAAGTAACTTTTGCACAACATATCTTGTATGTACTGTAATATGATCTGTTCACATCTATGTTCCTGCTCTAATTCCATGTTATGTATTTCTGCAGAAGGTTTCTTCAGCAAGATTTTGATTCCACTCTTGCCTATGTAAATCATGAAAGAAAACAAAGACATGAGGTACTTTTTACTGATGTTTCTGTCATTGATCATTATCTTTCATAGTTAAGATTAAACCAATAGAATTTACTGTTTGACCTGCAGGAGAGTTTGGTGGGAGCGGAGTGGAGAAGTAGTAAAGGAGCAGGATCTTTTGGTGTTGGCAATAGCAGGCAATCATCTCGTAAGCAAATACCAGAATCAACAAACGTGATTGGCTCTAAAATCAGTGAAGAGTCTGGAAAGATGTCTGTGGACAAGTTCTCAGCTATAGATTCTCCATCTGTTCCGTCGACTTCAAGAGCATTAGATGTAAGACTTTTTGCTCCTTATTGTTATCATTCCCTTGACTAAGGATTTCCTATAAACTTCGAAACGAACGTGGTTGGCAGGATTGAAACTTTAGGGAAGATAGTTTTTCTTTTGGGGTTGCATATAGTGTGCAATTCTGCGATTGGCCTTGAATAGTTAGTTGTAAAAAATAGAATCTACAGAGACATGCGTGATCTGAGGAAACATCTTTAGTGATGACAACGCACACTAACTTGCTTGAAATGATGGTTTTGCAGATAACAGAGTACCCAAGGCTTAATCATCCGTCAGCAGCTGCATCAGCGGCTTTGGTAGAGTTAACAACTCGTCTTGATTTCTTCAAGGAAAGACGTTCGCAGCTAATGGAGCAGCTCCAGAACCTCGACCTTAACTACGGTTCGTCTTCTCAAGATTTCATACACCGGCCATCCTCTCCACCTTGGAACTAACATGAGAAAATAAGAAAAGGCTCTGTTTGTTCTGTATATCCTTCCTTTTGGTGATTGATTAAATGATGTTAGCATCTGCTTTGCTCATTTTCTCCCGAGAAGACAAGAATGACCTCATTCTTTTGTGTAACAGTCTTGTGTGTATATAAAGGTTTTTTGTAATACATTATTATTATTATTTTTTATATGTGAGATTGGTTATGTTCATAAGTGTAATTAACTCTAAAGCCGTGTGGATACGTTAGCCTCTTTATGCTCTGACCAGCCAATTATTTTGTATTCAATAATGTATTTACATGAGTATATAAACACTTAACTTGGATTTACAGAAGATGTGATAAAAAAATATCTAAAAGAAAGTATAACAAAATATACAATATTCTATCATCCTACATCAGGACACCGAAATTCAATTGATCTCATTGCAACCTTTTACATGAACAAAATGTATGCCTATCTCCACGTGTTTCGCTCGCTGATGTTTTGAGCCGGATTATTCGAGAGGTTGACGAAACTAATGTTATCGCAATACACCGTTGTTGTCGCCTTGAGATGGAAGTGGAGCTCAAGTAGTAGATTTATATAATACAGCACATCTCGGCTACAACATTAGCTACTCTCTTGTACTTGTACTGGTCCTCTAGTAGGATCTTTATAGCAGTATTTCTTTATTTTACTTTTTCTAGAACCAAGAAACGAGATCATCACCCAAATATATAAACATAATATCCGGACGTAAATCATCTTGTGCGAGGATAGCCTGCCCACTTTGCATTCGTATAAGTGATGAGATTGTTTTTGGAAGACTTATAGAACATAAAGAGTGCTAAGTGGTATCTTTAACTTAAAGGTATCAAATGACGCGTTTCAGAGCTCATAGGTTATATTGGACGAGTGAAAGTCAGAGCTTTTGCAAAACTTTTTTTTTTTGCTAAGGCTTTTGCAAAACTACAATACAACTTGGAAGAGAAAATAGTTTCTATATATTCAGTCGATTTTTTTCCAAAAAAGTGCAATCTTAATATATTTTGTCGAGTTTTTTCCTAAAGTCAAAAACTTTTTTTTTTCCTCTAATTTTTTTAGATTAGTACATTGATGTCGAAAAGGAAAAATACTCTGGGAAATATATTAATCTGACAAAAGAAAAGACTAAGAACGACGTCGTTCAAAGCCCCTAAGCGAGCGAAAGAAAATACTTGGACAATCCTTTTTCTTTCACTATTTTTCTCTCTCTTATATTAAGGAAAAATCGACCTTATACACCTTCACCGTCTCTCCCTTTTTTTTTTTTCTTTCTCTCTCTCGAAAAAACCCTAGTTTCTCTCTCCTCTTACCGATTTTTCCTTCCGATGCTTCTGGTCGCATAGCCATTCGCAGATCTGGTAATCCAGGTATTTCTTCCCTCTTTTTCAATCCTATTTCAAGAATTCGCTTTACTTTTTGTTCTTTTCTTCTTATCGTGTTTTTTTTAAAAATAAAATCTTGGGAGGAGGGTTTTTTCCCTTTCGAATTTGATGCTGATTCTGCTTGATTTCGCTTCTAGTTTGCCGATATTTGCCATGATTTTGGGCAAAAAGGATTCAGAGATGAGGACCTTAAGGTCTTCGTGATTCTTTCTGTTATATATGGGGTTGTTAATATCTCCGGTTGATCACTGGTACAATCGTTTTTTTTTTCCGTGAAGGGTCTTAATTCCTATTCAAGGTTTGACTTGAACAGATGATTTCATGTCTTAATGTTGATTGAAATTGCTGACTAAAAACCTGATTAGAGGCATGTATGCCATATATTTTTCCTAATCTGTTTTCTTTAGTATAGAGCTCCGAAGCACTTTAGATGATTGATTTTGTTTAATCTCCTTATATAATAAGATTATGTATGTCTTGTTTAGCTAGAATCACTTTATTTCCTTTGTCATCGATAAGGACGCAAGTATAGGTTTAGTCTTCGATCCTGGCCTGAGATTCTGCCTTTTGTTATTGCAGGTTACATGTGAAATAACCTTGAAAAATTTGATGGATGATGATTTTGCAGATGGATAAAAATACTGCTTCCTCGCCAAGGGAGCGAGCCCAGTCCATATTCGATAAGGTTCTCTTTCTTCTACTTTAATTACTCTCTGAATTGGACTCATCCTTGTTTTTGGAGTATTATAACATATGTCTTGGAGGGGATATATATCGGTTCTTCCTAGTTCATTTTTGTAGGGTTGTATAAGGCCCGTTTTGCCTCTTCACTTGAGCCTATGTCGTTGTAAAATTTGGCTCTACATTACACTGACAATAGATTCATACTGTGCAGACTGTTGGGCTAGAAATCAAGCGCCGGAAGGCTGTTCAGGCTCGTAATCCGTCTGACCCAAATTTGTTCCAGCAAATTCGCGAGAATTATGAAGCAATAATTCTTGAAGATCATACCTTTTCTGAGCAGCACAGCATTGAATTTACTCTGTGGCAGTTGCATTACAAACGGATTGAAGAGTTTAGATCACACATCAATGCTGTCTTGGCTTCTAGTAGCTCTAGTGCGGCGCAAAATGCAAAGGGTCCTTCTAGACCAGACCGAGTTGCAAAACTCAAGCGGCAGTTCAGAACATTCCTCTCAGAAGCAACTGGGTTTTACCATGATATGATCTTAAAAATTAGATCAAAGTATGGTCTTCCCTTGGGTTATTTTTCGGAGGATCAAGAGAGTCAAAATTTGGCTGATAAGGATGGAAAGAAGTTAGCAGAAGTTAAAAAAGGCTTGGTATCTTGTCACCGCTGCTTAATATACCTGGGTGATCTGGCTCGGTATAAAGGATTGTATGGAGAGGGGGATTCCAAGAACCGAGAGTATGCTGCTGCTTCAAGTTACTATTTGCAAGCAGCTTCTCTGTTGCCAGCCAGTGGAAACCCACATCATCAGGTTTTCCCTTTTTCCTCTTTCTCATGGTATTTTTTAGTTAGGTACAGCTATGTAGTACAGTTTGTCTGATAGATTCACTTAATGTCTCAGCTTGCTATAATTGCTTCTTATTCGGGGGACGAGTTTGCAGCAACATATCGTTATTTCCGGAGTTTGGCTGTGGAGAGTCCTTTCCCAACTGCCCGTGACAACTTGATTGTTGCTTTTGAAAAGGTTAACTAGCAAGTTTCTGTTGTAATAGTGATTATCCTCCCACTTTCTCAGTACCCAAATAATAATGCATCTTTTTCTCATTGTACGGATGAGCAGAATCGTCAGAGTTATACCCAATTGTTTGCGGCTTCCAAAGACTCATCTAGGAGGCTGACTGGTAAAGGAAGAGCTAAAGGTGAAGATATTTCATTGAAAGATGCGAACTCGGTAGCTGCTCCTGAGAAGGATAAAGTAACTATTGCAAATGAAATGCTCAAAGCATTCTGCATTAGATTTGTTCGTCTCAACGGGATTCTTTTTACCCGAATAAGGTATTTTTTTTTCTGAAATGAGTTTGTTCTAGATTATATGACGGGCTCTCTGGTTTAATATCTATCACTTTTCTTTGTTAGCCTGGAGACATTCTTAGATGTTCTTGCCTCCACTAGCAGCAGTTTACGAGAGCTGATTTCTTCGAGTTCAATGGAAGAGCTGAGTTTTGGTGTAGACACCAGTGACAGCGCACTTTTCATTGTTAGGCTCGTGACAATTCTTATATTTAGCGTCCATAACTCAAAGAAAGAGACAGAAGGTCAGTCATATGCAGAAATTGTACAGCGTGTGGAGCCAGCCAGAAACTCCTTAACAGCAAGTTTTGAATTACTTGGACACGTAATAGAGCAGTGTGTGCAACTGCGTGATCTTTCGTCGAGTTACTTCTTACCTGGTGTCTTAGTTTTTGTTGAATGGTTGGCCTGTTATCCTGATATTGCACTGGGTAGTGATCCGGATGATAAACAGACTGCTGTAAGAAACAGCTTTTGGATCCAGTGTGTTGCCTTCTTCAATCAAATCTTGTCGCTTGGGCCTATGTTTATTGATGATGTCGAAGATGAGACTTGCTTCTCAAACATGAGCATGTATGATGAAAGAGAAACTGAAAACCGACTTGCACTGTGGGAGGACTATGAACTAAGAGGTTTCTTGCCACTCCTCCCAGCTCAGACTATTCTCGACTTTTCAAGAAAACATTCCTTTCGAACCGAAGGTCCCAAGGAAAAGAAAGCTCGTATAAAGAGGATCCTAGCAGCAGGGAAAGCTTTGACCAGTGTGATCAAAGTTGATCAGAATCATGTGTATTTTGATTCAAAGAAGAAGAAGTTTCTGGTTGGAGTAAAACCGTCAGATGACTTGCTGGATTCTTTTTCAAGCCCACCTGAAGCTGACAATGCTTTACGAGACAACCAAGCAATGATGAATCTTAAGTCGCCAGTGATGCAACGAGATCAGCAGATTTACTTGGGTGAGGAGGATGATGATGAAATAATTGTTTTCAAGCCTCTAGTTACTGAGAAGAGGAAAGGGGCTTCTGATCAAATATATGTTCCTAATGGAGACTTCAGGAAACTAGATGAAGTTGCTACTATGGGGGACTTCAAAGCTTTAAGTGGTTCAGATGCAGCTTTTCATGAAAATCTCCTTCTGCAAGCAAGAGGCAACGCAGGTATTCAAGTGCCTGCATCTGTTGGTTCTAACCTTCTGGGACATCTTCAGCTGTCAACTCAGTCTCAGCCTGTGCATTTGCAGCAGGTTCAGACACAGGCAGTGCATCCTCAGCCAGCCCAATCACTAGCGTCTGCACGACTTCAACCAAAGCAATCACAGGTCGCACAACTTCAACCACTGCAATCACGCTTTCAACAAACTCAAGCACAGGTTTCACATATTTCACCAGCCCAGTCACATTCTGCTTCCCTTGGTGGTAGCAAGTGGTCACCAGAAGAAGCTGCTTCTGTTGCTAGTAGCCTATCTGGTTTTTCGCAGATGGGTAATGGTCTTGTGATGAGGAATGAGATGCAAGGAAATCATGGAGTTTCCTATTACCCTGCACACTCATTGCCGATCCACCAGTCTTTCAATGTCAATGGTATGGGTGGTATACCATATTCTCAGTCACGAACACCTGAAGCTGTGTTGCCACCCAAAGTTGATGCTGTTTCATCTTCTGGAGTTATTGCTGATGGCCAGGGAGTCCAATCTTCAGTAGCAAGGAAAAATCCAATCAGTAGAGCCTTTAGGCATCTCGGACCCCCGCCTGGGTTTAACTCTGTTCCCTCTAAGCTGCCCAAGGAGCCAGCACCTGGTTCGGATATGTCTGGCAACAATCTACTGGCTGATGATTACAGCTGGTTGGATGGATATCAAGCTCAATCTTCTCGAGGCACTGGGCTCAACAGCTCTTTGAATTACGCCTCTACTGGGAAACCAGAACACATGGGTACCAGCAATGGACTTAACGGGCCTGCCAACTTTCCGTTCCCTGGAAAACAATTTCCAGCATCACAGGTCCCAGCAGAATTTCCGTATTTTCAGAATCATCAGAAAGATAACTTTGGGAACGAAAACCATCAATCAGCTCAACTCCCCGAGCAGTATCAAGGACAGTCCAGTTGGTCGAGTCGTCACTTTGTGTGAGATCAGAATGGAAGAGTAACACGGTAAGAGCAGACATAAAGCTCCTTTGCATTAGCGAATGCTTTCTAAACTCTTATTCTTGTGGTGTTGATCTAGGTAATTGGGAATGATTCAGGTGGGTGTTACGCAATGTTTTCTGCTACCTAACTCCAACTGGGCCTTGTTCTGTTGGAGTCTCTAGTTGGAGTGTTCGTGGCTTTGGCTTTTTGTGGGCACTTCCTACCTGACAGGTTCGTCCTTGTTCATCCTTGTCCTTAAGCCAGTGTTGCAATTCCTTGTTAACACATGTTTAGTCACTCATTGGTTTATGCTTATTGATGATAGATTCAGGACACAGCTCATGTTGGTGAAAGAGATACATGGTTACAAGAATGAATGGTTTCTGCGGAATTGATAGGAGTAAAGTGCCTTTCTCTTGCTACTTGAGGTGGAGATGTTAGACCGTATGAATGAATAAGAAAGGAAACGTACCTTGTGGCTTGCTCTCGATATCCGAAGCAGTTGATGGCTGTTTTGCCCTGTTTATCCTCTTTTTCTTTTGCGAATAATGTTTAGCTGTCTTCTTGCAGCTAAATCTTTTTTCTCTTGGGATGCTTTGCTTTCCTCTCATTTGTTCTATGTTTGTCTCAGACGTCTCTCTGTTTTTGCTTGTGTCGTTTGAAGTTGAACATCATAAGGTGTGAAACTCTGCAAGTGGAAATGAATAAAAAGTACTTTGTGTGTGGAAACAATGTCGTTTGCAGAACACATGATGAAATGCTTCCTCTTGTAGAAACAATCATGAAGGAATACTCAAGTGTGGGTCACTATACTTTGAATTTTAATCTTCTCTCAAGACTCTAATTTCCTTTGCTAATCATCTGAGTTTACTAAACTCTCGTTTATAGTCTAAGTAATGGCTTGGAAACTTTAATCTCAAGCTAAATCCTAGCATTAAGCAGTTGACAAGTTGTACATGTATGTTGTAAAAACTTTATCTGTTGAAAAATATAGAGTCGAAGAATAGAATGAAAATGTTTAAAGGGTTGACTTGGATGCTTTTCGGAGGAGAATGACCCAGCAGAGGAATCGATAAAAAACGAAGAAGGCAAGCATTATCCCGACATTGATCCACCTCGTGTCCTTGTCAAGCCCTCTCTTCTTCAACACATCCTCTCCTGTCATCAAGCACCCCAAGTCCCCACCCGAGAAGCACTCCTTTCGCACGCTCCAGTACTCGTTCACCAGCATCGACTCGAGCGGGTAACGGTAGAGCGAAACGTAATACATGAACATCCATGGCTTGGGGATCTTGTCCTTGGGGATGAAGTAGCCGGAGAAGAGGAAGAAGGCTCCGAGAACTGTGCAGATGAGAGAGTTCCCGGAGATGAAGTCAGGGGAAACCGCGCTGAGGAAGAGTACGAGAGAACTTGCCATGAGGATGATGAGCCAGACGCAGAGGACGAAGAAGGAGAATGCTTGAATCGACGGATTTAGCCCTACGATCCAGTAGACTGGGATGGAGAAGAGGAGCGCTACAACGAAGAGGAATGGTACGAAGGCGATTGTGTTGGCGATCATGTAGGATGAGATCTTATAGGATCCACGAGATGATTCTTTCATCAGGACGCGGCGTTCGCGGAGGTAAATGGGAAGTGCTTCGACTGTGGAGGATAGGAGGAAGCTTAAGCTGAAGGCGAACAGTCCAAGCCGCTCTGCTACGCCTTCTTCATCTCGTTTGAGTCTTGTGTAGACGCTGCCTAGACCCAATCCGGCCACCACAGCTTGCATTGTTCGCGCCAGAAATAGCTGCTTTGTTCTGTAGATGATTTTGCAGAACCTTGAGCAGAGAAACGAGATCTCGGCCATGTCGAGGAGACGAAACTCTTGCTTTATGATCATCCCACCATCGTATTCATTGTTTTCAGGCCAGATCGATGACGACGAGTCTCGGTGGTTCGAGTTTCGCAAGGACTCAACTATCTCCATGGCGAATTCTATCGGATTCAGCTGTTCTGGAATCTGGAATCCTAGTTTCGCGATTGAGTCCTCTAGATGTTCCAGATTCCCAAAGTGAATGACCGATCCGCGAGAGAGGATCAGGTAATCTGAGATGTAATCAAGGATTCTATAGCTTGGTTGATGGATGGAGAAGACGACGGTTCTCTGCTTTGATTTGGCCATAGAAGCCAAAAGCTCGACGACCTGAAGCGAGTTTCGGCTATCCAAACCAGAGGTAGGTTCGTCCAGAAGCAGAATCGGTGGGTCACGGATCATCTCAACGGCTATGGAGACTCTCTTCCTCTCTCCGCCGGACACGCCACGATCCTCTTCGTCTCCTTCTCCAACGAAGCTGTCTTGAACGAGGACAAGACCGAGATCCCTCAACAAGCTCTCCACTCTCTCTTCTCTTTCCTTGGCCGTCGAGTCTCTCAAACTGAATTTGGCGCTATACATCAACGTCTCTTTCACAGTAAGCAGAGGCAACAGATCATCGTCCTGCGGGACAAACCCGCATAGCCTGCGTAGCTGATTATAGTCGCTGATTCTACCATCGTTTATGGAAATGGCAGAAGACGGATCCAGTGCCTTGTGATTCACTCTTCCTGAAATGATCTTCAAGAGGGTGGATTTGCCTGTCCCGCTCGGGCCAACAACGGCCAGGATTTTAGAGGATTCAGCAGCAAAGGACACGGAATTGAGTATCTTGACATGATGGATGGTGTAGGAGAGATTAGTGACGGTTAAAGAGTAGCGGTTAGGGGTTGGGAGTGGCGAAGAAGAAAAGGAAGAGGAAGCTGATGAGAACTCATCAGGAGAGTTGGATGCTGAGAATAGTATGATTGAGTCTTCTTCGCGGCGGTGGTTTGTAGCCATAGAAGAAGGGTGGAAGCAGGAAGCCATGGTATGAGTATTGTTCATCTTCATGTCAAAATGTCTAGTAATAATGCTTTTTATGATTCAACCTTTTTTCAGAATTGGTCGACCAACAAAAGAAACAAGTGTTAAATGGTAGGCAGGGGTTGGTGTAACTAGTCAGCTTTCTCAACTCTTCAAAAGCAATGTATCTAATTCTATTTGGTTGGTCATTAATTGTTTGATTTTGGTGAGTTAATAGGGTCTTGGTGAGTTGCTCGTGTCTAAGATATTTAAAATTTATCTTCAACAAGTCAAGTATACTTTGAATAGCATATATGTAAACGGTATTAGTGGTTGACCAAAAAAAAAAAGGGTATTAGTGTATCAATTATCAAACAAAAAAAGTGGCGTGTTAAATTCATTACTAAAACGTACTTGCAATGGTATAATCATGATAGAAATATGTTATTTTCTCAAAACTACACACCTTTCTTCACAATCTGCTCCAAACCATTAGTGCTGTTTAAGTTCAACATCAAATAATAGCATTTATAGAGACAAAGAAAGAAACAGTGTATGCTTATAGAATTTACAAAAGAATTTACAAAAAAGAAAAAGAAAACACCCAAACACTTCTAATCTCTCTCTTTTTTGTTTTGTTATAAACCCCCAATTAACCTATGAAAACCCGTGTTAACAAACAAAACAAAAATAATAGATGAGTGGGACACTTCGGTTTTCTGTGTTATTTGGGGGTAAAGCAAAGAATTTAATGAGCCAAGTCTTCACTTCCTACACCCACACTGGATTTGTCAACGACTATTCGTACATTGTATTGTTCGTAAACTCGTCCTCTGTTCTCTGCCCACCACTCTTCTGCTTGTTTCTCGCTAAACCGTTTTCGGCTGCCATCAAAATCATCCTCGCGTTTATGTTCAATTCATCACCGACAAGAAAAGAGCATCCAAACATTTCAACGACGCCTCAAAAATAAAAGATGAATTGTACCTGAAACGGACGCGTTTGAGATCCCTTGCGCCTCCAGCTAAGGCTGTGAGAGTGATGTACACACCAGGCTCATCTTGCTCAACCCATTCATTTTCGTTACGGGGTTCACTTTCTTTTGCTCGTGTGCTGATTCTATTTATCGCTTCAGCAGCATGATTCGCTTGCTGTCTGTAACTAGAACCATCGAAAACAGGCGTGCTGGTCCCATTAGAATACATTGGGACAGTGTTTAGGCCATGGGGATCAGATTCTCGACTGTTTGGACGGTTTAAGGTGTTAGAAGAAGGGGCAACGTAATCAGGACTGGAACTAAACGAATTGAGAGGAGACTTGATAGTCCGAGCTGATCCAACAGGTAATCTTTCAGCCATGTCTTTCAACTGCATGGTTTCATTTAGACGATCAGTAAGTTGCATATAGCATTTTCATTCATTTAACTAGCACAGAGGAAAACTTTACTTGAGCGGTAAGTGATTTAATCACTTCTTTCGCTGCCTTGCATCTCGCTGTTTCTTCGCTAGCAATTGCCAGTGCCTCCTTTAGCTGTTTGGTTGTTCTTTCCAGTTCAACTTCTTGAAGCTGTGCCTTCCGTGTAAGATTTTCAACCTGTGAAAATCGTTTACTAGTGAATTAGCAAAGGAATCAAATTGCAACGAATGAGACGACCAATTGTTTTCACCAACTAAACAAAATTGGTGGGAAATCTTTTTATACAATTCAACCAGAAACACAACTGGACAATCAAAATCAAAATCAAAATAGCATGATCGCACCAACTATGTTTTCTTCCTATATGTGTAACACAGGAAAGTGTGAAGAATTATGGGATAAGGAACAAGAATTAGTGCGTAGGAAGCAGCTTACTTGAGATCTTAGCATAACCACCTCCTGGCTTAGGTTATCATTGGTTCTCTTGGTATCATCCACGCCAATTTTCGGTGTAGTTAGTCCTGAAAGAGTGGGAGTTGGCGTTGTTGAGCGAGGTGGACTTGGACGTCTTGATATTGGTGAAGTTGCCCGAGACGCAATTCGGGAACCAGGAACAGACGCTGAGAAGAACTTCTTCGATGATCCAAAAGTTGGATTAAAAGACTTGGTTATGTTTAGTGAACCGCGGTGAGAGCCTCCACTTGGTATTGGTGAGACACGACTACTATTAAATTCGTATTTCTTATTCTTCTTGGATCGACTGTCCACTTGCCTTATGGGCTCCAACATTGAGAATCTGGCTAACTGTCCATCTGATCTAGAATCCAACTTCTCATCTCTGTCAATTGCATCTGATCCCTGGTTGACACTTTCTCTTCGACTCAAAGAAGAATGAGATGATGGATCAGTTTCCATGGCCTTTTTCAATTTATTAAAGCACTTGTCACACACTCGATATGGTTTGTTTGGGTTCGGTGCCATACAAGCCTTCAGGGACTTTTTATTACTGCAAGAATGGCAAAACACAAGTCCACAGTTATAGCAGTTGTGCCGCTTTCTCTTGAAATTGAAAGGCTGACGGCAACCTGAACACATGGACTGGTCCATCCCTGAGGCCCACTTGTGAAGGCAGACAGCTGCGGTAAAGTTAGAGCCACATGCAATACTTTTCACCTGTTTATCCTTAAGCGACTCAACCAATGTCGGGGAATTTCTATCGTCTGCATCCCCATGTCCTAGTCTACCATTTGATCCTTTTCCCCAAGTGTAAACCTCAGTCCTTGAAGTTAAAACTGCAACATGATAAGCACCGCAAGCAATCTCTTCGACAAAACTCTTGTGAAGTTTACCTTCAACACGGGCTGGAACCTTTCCATCTGCATGTGGGTTTCCAAGCTGACCATAAACAGGACTACCCATAGTATAGACATGGCCCGATGTTGTAAGTGCAACTGTTAGGCTATGTCCACATGCAACTTGACAAAAATTAGGTTCTACAAGAGCTGCAACGCAGGTAGGCACAAGTTTTGGTTCTTTGTCACCGTGACCAAGACGACTCTTGTCACCATCACCCCATGTAAAGAGCTTTCCTGAGGAGCAGTTACTAGAGCTCGAGCTTCCAACCATGACTTCTACAACTGCGGCTGTGTGCCATACACCACAAGCTGCCTGGACAGTGCGAAGACCTTTCAAGGAGTCTACCTCTCTGGGTATGAAAACACTTTTCCTGTCTCCATGGCCCAAAACACCAAAGGTCCCATCACCAAAAGTAAACAACTGCCCAGCAGAAGTCACAACAGCTGTGTGATAAGGTCCACAAGCGATGGATGATACATGTATCCCTTCCATCAGAAAATTCACTCTTTTTGGGACCCAGTGACTGACTTCATTTCCATGTCCCAGAATACCAAAATCTCCTTTACCCCAGGTATACAAATCCCCCGATAGAGAAACTGCACAACTATGGTATTCGCCACATGCTACAAGCTCAATATTTGTGGTGCCAAGTGCATCAATAAGCTTTGGATGTTGAACATTGGAATCTACACCATGGCCAAGCCTCCCCTCAGATTCCTCTCCCCAAGAAAAACTTTCTCCTTGTTTTGTCACAAGGACAGCATGCTGTCCACCGCAAGCAATATTCTGGACATCAAGTACTATAGTAGATTCTAAAGCTTTTGGCAATAAGGAATCCATTTTAATCTCCAACGAACTTCCAACTCTATGGTTTCCACCACCCAAAACACCTTCACCTATCCCTTCTCCCCAAATGAAAACGTCTCCCAACGCATCTCCATCATCATGACCAGAACCATGGCTCGAAGAACTAATAGCACTTGACAGACTAACTCTAAAAGCATCCATGCCCATACCTTTCATGTGACCATGCAAGGTATCAGAGCCTCCAGATGACAAAGAGTGAACTGAAATAGTTGGATCTGAGGGAAAAAATCCTTTCGGAGGAAGTGCATACAATGACATGTCTGAAAATGCCTTGTTAACGCCATTCTTAGGCGGGCTCTCATATGGACTGTGAAGACGATGGTGATTCGAGCCATCCTGAAAGGTAATAGAAAATTACCTAGTTAAGACATGCGCAAAATGAAATGGAATACTTCATTCTAGTACCTTCTGGAAACTTTCATTGCTGCTAAATGGAGAATGTAAAGGGGAGCTTCTCCGGGTATATGTCCTCGGACTATTAGCTTCGGATGGCGTCCCATCACTTCTTGATTCGGTCCTCCATCTCCGTTGATGACAACGAGAGATCAAGGCTTTTAAACCACTAAACCATATTTCAGCCTCATCTTTATCCTTGCATATCTATGAAATAAAATTCTAACACCTAATTAATGAACTTTCAATAATAACAGACATTTTAATGATGGATATACTGTAAGAAAAACCTCACCAAATCCAATGACCTCTCGTTGTATATTAGCGAAAACGATTGATATTCCTTCTCAGGACGTGGATATCTCTGAAAAATAGGCTGCAAGAGAAACACCGTTACAACACTTACCAGAATATCACACTAGATATACAAGGTCCAAATATGCAACCTACGACTAAGGAAAATGGCTCAAGCAAATGATGCATGAATGATGCAAAGTCAAATCGACCTGCCTCGCTAAAGTGAAATGATAAATCTAATCAAGCATAGCATAAGCACCAAATCTTCATTTGAGTTTATGTTGAAGAAACGACTCTAAGAAATGAGCCTTGTGCATAACATGCAGCACTTGGGACAATCATAAACAACAATTCAGATCACATTAGGAGGACAATCCGCCTCGCAAAAATGACAGTAGAACTCAGACACAACCAGAAGAAGATACTACTAGTAGGCAGATATAGTATCCAACTAAATAAACACAATGAAAAGTGGGTAGTAGTCTCACGAACTTAATCTATACATTTTATTGCCAGCTCAAGGGAGAATTAAATGACATCTTCCATGGATGTCAAAACTTACAGTACGCTGCCCAGAGATTATCCTAGAAACATGGCTCAGCTTCAAATGTTTCTCCTCCTTCCCAGAGAACCATATCAAAACAGATTCATCCTGAAAGTTACAGGACAGACTATTTACTTAGAAATGGAACAATGCACACATCAAGCAGCAAAGAGGAAAAAAAAAAAAAAAAAGGACTCTATAGGCTCATTAAGAATCCTCAGATAAAAAAGAAAACGCCAACTTAGTTGCCCAAAGTTTTTACATAGAATTTAAAGGAAATGGAATCAACACGACTTACATTTGAAAGGCGAAATGGACAGAACTTAGGCTTTCCCCTTCTTCCGTACTTTAGCAAATAAGCTCCCTTTTTGAGGGCAGTGATAGCCTGTACCAAATTGATAAAAGAACGTTTCGTAAATAAAGTAGGTGAAATATATTAGCAAGGGGTGATTTCAGCTTAGAAACAATTATATAATAAAACATAGCGAATAACGAAGAGAAGAAGCTGTGGACACACTAAAATATCAATCCTACAACATGAACAAAGGGCTAAGAGACTATAGTCTTAAATGGAGATGAACAATACTATATTCTAAGAAACTGCACCTGATAGAACTCTCAGTCGACTGCTAATAAAAACATGAAATAAAATTCCGGAATTGCACTTTTCTTCATTATCTAGCTTTGACTCAAGCTTGGAGACTCCAAAGTGGAATAAGACTTCAGAATTTAGCTAAAGCTAGTCACTAACCTAGAAGTTGAAATCTAAATTCAAATTTCAGGACTCGCCTAAGAAAATAATCTTCTCTTACCTAAAATGCAATTCTACTTGAGGATTCGACAGACAGAATAATTCTAATTCCACAAAAGAACTAACAATTCAGTAGAAATACTAACCTAATCTTAGCATTGGAATCATAAACAAGACCTAGATTGACTAAATAGCAAAACCGCTAATGGAAAAAAAAGTAACATAACGACCTGCTCAATATCCCTCGCAACTGGACCGGCTCTGCTAGTAAGATCCGACGCCATTCGTCCGTTCCTCGACATAAACAAATTTCAAACGAAGTTCCTCAGAAGCAAACCCCCTTGAGCTGAAACCTCGAAGAAATTCACACTAGTCAAGCTAAAATGTGAAAAATCAAAAGGCCTCGTGCAATCACGAAGGCCTCTCCACATCGCTATGAATCGTCGATCTTGAATTTAGTTCGAAGCAGAGCAGCTTCTTCTTCAGCTCGAATAGATTCAAAATCGATCCGAACAGTAGAACAAAAGAGACGCCGTTCAATCCAAATATATAAGCAAATGTGTATATGCTGATTAAACTCTTGGGCAAAACGCGAGAGGAATTAGGGAATTGAAAGGCAGAGAGAATCTAGAGACATGGCATGATCTGACTACGCAGAGTTTATAGCGAGCCAGAGAGAGGAGAGAGACCAAAAGGCAGATTCTGACTAGAGAAAGAAAACTTTATTTTTCTGCTTTTTCTTCAATATTGAATTTTAGAGAGAGATCCTGCATTACTATCGTTAATTACGGGATATACCACTGGGCACTGCCTACAAATTAAACTCCATTTTCACTTATTAGTATGTGAAAGGCTTTTGCGAATATTTGTTTTTTCGGCAAGCTTTTGCGAATATTACTTTCGTGTATATATATTGATGTTCTTTTTTATTTTATTCCTTTATCCGTGAATTCACCAAAAAATACAACCATCTCGTATAGAAAACTGATAAATCTATTATTTTAGGGTAAGTTATTGACCTCTCAAACAAGTGGTAAGATGTTTTTTTTTTTTTTTGGTTTAACCAGTTGGTTAAAAACATTTATTGATGGAATTTCAAAGAATTAAAAAAAAAAAACTACCACCCAAATACAAAAAAAAATATACAAAAAGTTATGGTAAACCATGACTCAAAAGAAGATACCGTGCAAATTGAAATCAAAGAGGTTACGTAAACTCTCGTGCTAACCAAATCTGAGCTATCATAACCGATCGGAGAAGATGAGTTCATCTCAGGGACAAGAGGAGGTTTCTTGTTTATAATGTCTATTAATTTGCCCTAGTATTTGATGGAAAGTAAACGCTTTAGAGAAAGATATTGACTCTCCTGGTTACATACTACCTACCTCGTTGATTTGGGCTCAAAGAGGAACTAAGCTGGCATAAAGGTATCCTTCTTCTTCTTTTCACATGGCAAGTTACTATCTATGAGTTGTAACCTATGACTAGCTTCAATCTAAAAGGATACCCTATGACAATATAAATCTAGATTATTTCAAAACTTAAACCACTGGATAAAAACAACAATTTTTTCAAAAAAGAATTAAAAACAATTTGATGTGTAAAATTACGTGGATATATGACATGTTTTTTAGAACATGATCAATTGAGAATTATAAGGGTTCTTAGAGCATTTCTTAGAATTTATATAATTAAAAAAATATTAAAAAGAGTAGAGTCGGTTCTTAATTAAGAAACACAAGA